>LOJH01023760.1:3438-14263 GCA_001685095.1 Ellobius talpinus | reverse complement strand
TCTCTCTTTCTCTCTCTCCCTCTCTCCTACTCACACATATACAATATTGGTACAAATTATTCTAAATTCATAGCAAATAAAAAAGGCTGCCAATATCAGTCAGTTATGACAGACGCTCCTTTTGTGTGGTCCTGGAGATTGAGACTATGAGTAAGGATTATACTATAACTTATTTCTAAAATAATTTTCTTTCCAAATGAACATTTACAGGCTTATTTTTCCTGTAAAAGTATGTCTACTTTACTTACGTATGTGAAGGTCTACAAATAAACAGACACAGGAATCCTGGGTGAACATACTGAGTGGATGAAATCCTTTTAAATATGTATTGACATGGCACAGCCACATCAAGGACCAGTTCCTAAGAACCATGAGAGATTTTTCAAAGCCTTTCTCATGCAGGCCAGGCTCATAATTGGCAAAACTTTCCTTTACTGTGTCCAAAATCAGCACTTTCCTCCTTCCTAATGTTTTCAGCCTCAGGATGCATGGCTACCAAGATAACCCAAGGAGACTAGCAAAATCCTCCTTCAAGTGCTTTGTAAAATAAAAGAATTGTGGTCTCATGTTATTGTGCATCTGTTGGTCCCACTCCATCGGATGCTACTCACCTGACCACAGATTTTCTATGTGTGTATCTGTGTCTTGGTTTTTCTGTATTTCCACATCCCCACCTAGTCAAGTCAAGGTGCCAAGTCTCACAGGCCATGATGCAGGGACAGTTTTTTAATGATGTTTCTCCTTTTGGTTCTTTTTCTTTTCAAATTTTATTTTGTATTTGAGAAAGGTTTTCATATAGTCCAAGCTGTCCCAATACTTGTGAACTTTCTTTGTACCTGATGATGACCTTTAACTCCTGAACTGCTTGATTGTACCTCACAAGTGATGGGACGGCAGGCATAGGCATGCACTCTTAGGTCCATTTTATCTTTTTCTTGGATTCTCTTCCCCTCACAATAAATCCACATAATGTCTCAGTATAGTATGCACTGTATTAGAACTGAGTCATTTCCAAAACAAGACTGAATTTCCTCCTTATTTGAATGAGACTGTATCATTTACTTTAGTTTTATTAACTACCAGAGAACTGCTAACTTGGGAGCTGCTGAAAGAAAAATACATGCATCAGCATAATGATGAAAGATAATCACCCATTTAATGTTCAATGTAAAGACCAGTCAAGTTTTCTTTGAATACAATTGATTGAATTGTATTGTTGTATTAATTGAATCATTGTATTCAGTTGAAGTTTGCATACAAGAGTTCTATGAAGGCTAAGGATAATATTATCTTTTGTTCTTTTCTCCTCTCAAGAACCTTAGGTACAAGGACATTGAGCCATGCCAACATCCAATGACAGCTCTGTGAAGAATCATTTTGTTATATTAGTCTACAGACATTAGTGTTTTCTTCTCTGTCTCTGATATACTACTTTGACAATTTATCCATATTCACAAGGGTTTAAGAAATGCACAGTTATTTTATTATAATCACTGGATAAATTGTGAAAAATGGCTCAGATTTTTCTATAATGCGATTTAGAATAAAGAGCGATATAAATTAGAAATTCCCAAAGCTATGCTAAATGAAATCTCTAAAAAAGGCCTTTGGAAATTTATTAGAAATAAGTTTTACAGATATGTTCAGGCTGAAATCAGATACAATTAATATAAGGATTTCACAAAGGCGAAAGGGTGAAACTACCGCTAACACATTTATGACATAGCTCTACACACACATCCACTAATCAAACATGTAGTCAATGAGGGCAACAAGAAGATTAACACATTTTATGTCTGATGTGCTACATTTTACTCTCCTATATGCTTCATTTTATTTAAATCAATAATGAGCATGGGAAGTTTTATAAGTAGACAATGTTATAAAAGATACAATTTTTATTTAATGAATGCATGACTAAAAGGGTGATAAAATAGCATACTCTCAGTTAAACACATGATCTGCGCAATTCCTCTTTTCTACATTTAATTTTGAACACACAGGTTATCTAATTCTTATCTAATTCTTTCCCTAGCAACTTTTAAAGAATGATGTGTGTGTGTGTGCAGACATGGTCCTTGTGTGTGTATTTGTGTGTGTATGTGTGTGTGTGTTCATACATATGTACCAGAATGAATGTGGGGTTGTCAGAGGATAAATTGCTGACGTCTGTTTTGTGAGCTATAAGGTTCTAACTCAGATCTTTCAGCCTGGTGCCAAGCACCTTTAGTTATTGAGCCATTTCAATGACCGTATATGCTTGACTTTGTCATTGCTCACCTGTCATTTTAATTGATGTAATTGTGCATATAATGTGATGCAGAAAGTAGATGAACAGGAGGGACATGCAGTTCTGTAATACAGTGCTTGTTCTCATGACTATAGCTTCAATTGGAAAGAAAGAGACAGGCAAGCAGACAGAGATAGAGAGAGACAGAAAGAGACAGACAGAGAGACAGAAAGAGAAGAAATAAACCAACCAATAAACCAAGATGTATATTTCTATATTGTATGCGTTTATATGATGCCATACTTTTATAAGATTATTTTAGATGTAATGTGTATAAAATGCTTTATAACTATATTTAAACATATTCTATTTAAATTGTATTACTACAGGTATATCCCTCTGTCTGAATATTCCCTTCATTATTTGTTTTCCATTTTGAGTGCAGTTTATTTCTCTGAATGTCCTTCTGATAGCACTAACATTTTTAAGCAATATAGGAGTGCTAAAAAGTAAAATAACATTTTACATTATTACATTATTTCTAGTTTTATTTTTGATGAGAAAGAAATAAAATTTAGTAATAAGTTATCATTATGAAAATATACTAAGGGCTTATCAATTATTGACTCAAACTTAAAAATAAACTCAAAGGCCACCAAGTTAATGTCTTTAAATATAATGTAAACAAAAATTATATAAATTTTTATATAAAAAGTATATAAAATTATACAAAATCTATTTATAGATCTATTCTGTGCATAAATCTGTCCTTCAACTTTGATATACCAAGGTTTATGAAGGTTATGGGATTTCTGTGCATTTTGCAAAAATACTATGAAGATCTTTAGGTAAAGTTTTCAGTGTAGTAAGTGAGCCTGCTAATGATTTTTGTTTACCTATTTCATCTATGTTTGTTTGACTGGATTTTAAACACCTACTCTTGGCATCTTTGCTTATCTCCTACAACAGTGGGGAAAATAACAGACAAATTCAGTTTCATATGCCATATTTTAGAAAGCTGAACTATATAGAAACTGCTTCCTTCTGCATTCCCAGAATTCAGAATCTTATTTCTTCATTGTTACCAGCTGCCTGGCTACTTCATTCTCCTGCTTTACACTTCTCTGTCTTTATCTTGGGATAGCAGTTAAATTTATTCAACAAGACAGAAGATGAATGGCAGAGTATTCTAGGGGTTTTTAAGCCTAAGGAGATAGACTTGGTCTTTCTGCCAGTTATGCTTACCACAGGGTCCAGGAGGGTACACAACATGTCCAGAACATGGACAATTCAGGTCTTTAGTCTTCTGGATGTTTTTGTTTCTAAGCCCTTTGATTTTGTTAGGACAATCTTACACAGGGCTTTGAGGACAGATGTAAAAGACAGTCCTAAAAATATAAATATTGTGTGCATTGATGAAAAATAGGAGCCCAGATAAATAATATATAACTTCTTTACAGAACTTGAAGATCATGGTTATGACCAAGTCTTCCTGAGAAAGATGGATTCACTTAAGAACATGTGGAAGGTACACAGCCACTCAGAATATCAGCTGTCCTATCATCTGCCTTTGCGAAGTGCTCATAAACCTAGAGATTTTTACACTGTTGTTAAATATCATTTTAAGATGTGCTACATTTGTTTGTGCTGTAGAACATTTGGGTAATGATGCAAAGATGTGTTTCATTCTTTTTTGTTTTGTTTAACACTGGGAAGTTGTGTTACTGTGCCCATCTAAAACACCTGTTTGAGCTAAAAAGAGCTAAATAGCCAGTAGCAAGACAGAAGGAAGAGTGGTGCTAGGGGGTAGAGGGCATAAAAAGGAAGAGAAAACTGAGACAAGGATCAAAGGAATGAGAAAAGAAGGAGAGAGGACATCTGAGGGCCAGACACCCATCTACACAGCAAACCACAGAGAAAGAAGTAAAGAAGTGGTGAAGGATAAAGATAAAAGCCCATAGGCAAAAGATAGCAGAGATAATTTAAGTTAAGGAAAGCTGGCTAGAAACAAATCAAGCTAAGGTCAGGCATTCATAAGAAAGAACAAGCCAAAGACTAAAAAGCCAAATATCCAACAGAATAAGAGTAAAATACAACTACACCACATATTAGGCTTTACAGTGGAATATTCATGATGAGTCCGCAAGTTGTCAAAGCTAATAATAAAAATTACCGTCAATAATTAACTTTGCATAGAACTATTGCAACTATGTAACTATTTTTTCTTTGAACCTTAATGCTTTTATCTACAATATAGAAATGAAGTTGTATTGTTAACTTTCTAATGATGTGATAAAAAGCACATGACTAAGGGAACTTATAAAAGAAAGGATTTATTTGGGCTTTTTCAAAAGGGTGAGATCCATCAGCATCACAGTGTAGCAGCAGGTGGGGGATGACAACTGGAGCTGCAAGTCAAGACATCATATCTTAAATTGTAAGCACTAATCAGAGAAAGTAGACGGAAAAGTGTGTTAGGCTTTGAAATTTCAAAGACCATCCTGAGAGACACATCTCCTCCAACAAGGACACACATATTTAGTCTACTTAAATAGTACCACTAACTGAGACCATGTCAAATGCTAGAGACTATGGATGGCATCTCATTGAAATAAGAACAGAAGATCACATCCCTTCTAGCCTGAAAAGGTAATTGTGAGTTGATAATCTACACATACACAGCTCACCAACTTATATAAGCAGATACTGTGTAGGCAAAAGACATTTTTGTTGCTGCCATTTTTACAACCCAAACAATTCAAATAGTTTACATTGAATGAGTCTGAGGTTAGAAGAACAGAGATCATTGTCAAGCTTTAAGCTTCTGAATCATCCATAATTCAGAGGTTTAGGCTTCTGGAAATAATTCGCCTTTACTAAAGCCATTCCATGCCAGTAGCTTTCATTCCGTTGTCTTTCAAACTAAAAGAATGCATTTTAAAGACAACTCTGAAGGTGAGATTTTAGAATGAGTTTACTATAGGTTCATAGAGGAACAAAACCATGGACGTTTCCAGCTTTCAGCCAAGGAGAAGCACTGCTATCCCTGTACTTACAAGTGCCTGGACAATTTCTCTTCTCTAATTCTCTTGGGAAAACCTTGTGTAACATTCATCCAGAAGCTTCTGTCTTACCTAAAAGACATCTTTATCTTGGCCCAATTCTAAACTTCTTATATATAGAACCTTAAAAAGATCTTCATCTTAAAGATAAGAAATGTCTATATTATATATTGTTCTCCAGTAATATTTCTCTGAGATAAGGTATCTTCCCTGTTTTTCACATTATTGTTATCTTTACAGTGGTCTACTTCATATCTTTTTTAAAAAATAGTTTGTACTGTCTCTTTTTTTCAGAGAAATAGTCCCATTTCTTTATTCTGTCGTACATCTGGTAAGGTTTGAAATCTGTTCCTCAAAGTATGGTTACAGTCAATTTGAATGCAGGAGTGAATGGAATTCACTCTTTTCCTCTGAAATAAACAGACAAATACAGAGAAAAAGATGTTATGAATGGTATGTGCAAGGGAAATATGAAACTAATAAAGAGTTGAAGCTTATAAACATTACACAAAAAAAGGAGGTAGAAGCATGTGTAATTTATGTACATAGTATTTTCAGGGCTAACAGATGTTCCCCAACAGACTATAGCTTAGGCCACAGTTCCTCTGCAGTTTAGGCAAAATCGCCACATGTCGATAAAAAGGTGAGATTTAAATCACACTGAAAATAAAGATTGTCTTTTTAGGAAGATACTAATTTGGGGTAATCCCTTGGCAACAACCTTTGCAAATAGAAAAGAAGTCTCTCCAGATGTGACACTGATTGCCTTTTAGTCTCTTCTGTGGTGATTAATTCTCCCATGTTAGTGAAATTTTGGAGGTAATCAAACATAGTTGTGTTATCTTTGTAATAATTTCCACGAGAGCCCATGCTTGTGATCGGAATATGAGGGTATGAACCAGTTGTGGAGGAGTTTTCTTTGACTGTGGTGTAAGGTCTTCCAATTCACTGTCATTCAAATTGTGTCAAGGTGTTTGCTTTATTTTTTTAAATTCCCTACGAAGACTTGAAATGCATTAGTCATTTAGACAATAGCATTGGGATAATGCAACCTTGCAGTGCACATTTGCGTCTTGTCTCTGATTTTGTGTACTTTCCCAGGAATCTCTCTTCTTGAGAGTGTTCAGACTATAAGGCATGGAAAAGTTAGGCAAGCGAGTTGGTCTCCTGTTTCTGGCACCTTGAGTTATGCAACGTTCACACACATTCCCCTACCACTGAGTGCAGTCTGTTGACAGTGCTGTTGGAAAATGTCTTCACATATTTCTGCTATGTTCAGACAGATGGTCTCAAAGAAAAACTGTTTGTATTGTTATTGTTTTACTGATCAAACATTTGCTTCATTAAAATAAAATTAATATATATGACTATTTTATTTTCCTCTTAAATCATAGCTCTTCAATGTCCCAAAGACTCTGGATTTCTCCTCCTACTGAGGTACTACTATGTCTTACGGCATGCTTTAAAAGATTAAGAGGTCATTGTCCAGTCTTGCTGGTAGCCAACTTTTTATAAACAACTTAAAAACAAAATCCTAAATGAAGAGTCCAGTGATAAAAAATTTCAAATATTTTTGCAAACATTATGTTAAAATGTATTTAATTCAACCATAATTACTAGGGTTTTATTTTTCCTTGACTGTCTTACTGCTAGAAGTCTTGCGATACTAGTCAATAAATCACTTCGTTATTCTTTTGTTCGTACCTTATACCAGCACCAATTATATTTTCTTGTTTCTGATGTTCTTTTAGGAAGCCCCAAGCTATCATCTAGAGAGAAGAAGCATCGCGATTGTCTATTGCTGTTGTCTCCTCGTGTCAGGCTATGCCATGGCGATTCACAGCCCATTCTGCTTATTTTCCCACATACTTTAGATATTTGTGGAGATGTTTTCATCCTTACCTGTCTTCCCTACCCCCTTCCACATGTTGTCTTTATAGACCCCATATTTTCTGTGTGAATTTCTGCTTCCACGTTCTCAATGGGATTTCTCAGCCTCTGTATTCCTTTAAACATTTCTGAAGCTATTTTGCTCTTTAAAGCTGTTGGCTTGATTCCTTCCCAAGGGAATCTTTTTATATCATTTTTAAATGTGAGCCACCACTTTGTGACATCTGGAAAGGTGAACAGGGACACTCTACCTGTGATCATCTCTCCTATATTTTTTAATTTCTTCATTTTCTCAGAGGGATTTTCTTAACCTCCAAATACCTCTGCCAAATTTCTTAGTTTTGAGAAATTAATTTCAGCTATTATAATACCAAGTTCAGAAAAGCTAACATCTTTCACATTGCCTTATGCAACCTCTATTTTTTGTGTAAAAACATTATCAATTCTCTGACCCACTTTTCAGTAATTTTCTTTTGATAAGTAATCACAACTGGAAGTGTCTCTAAATTAGTGTCTTCCAATCTGGTAGTACAGACAGGTTGAACATTTTAATTATTGGCAAATGATTTAGAGTTAGGCAGACCTTGAACTCTAGCCACTTATGAACAGAATGGTTCTGTTTCTTTATTTCATGGAAGTAATACTAATATGTCTTTTGCTTGCAATTCTTATTGTATTTCAGATATGCTGCATTGAGACTCTTGGTATGATACAACTCTCAACTTAAATTCTCTTTTTGTAAAATTAAAATAACAGTCCTTCATTTACTGAGATGTTTTAATGTTTTGTATAAACTTGTGTGTGTGTGTGTGAGAGAGAGAGAGAGAGAGACTGTTCATGTGCATTATGTCCCTTATGATATAGGTATGTAGTAGATATGATGAGGACTTTCATGGTTTATCTTTGAAAGTTATTCTATTTCTGTAACATTTCCTCATATTGGTTTTAATATGTTGAAAATTCATGTACTTATATTTTTGCATTTGTTTTAAGTAAAAATGTGTATGGAATTATTTTAGTGTCTCTGCATACAAGATTTGAAATATAAAATGCACAGTTTGACTGTCACATCCTGCTCATTTGTCATATGAATAAAAGTACAATGTAAATAATAGTTTTGCAGCCAGAAAATAGAAACTTACTCATTAATAACTCATTCTCAATATAATGTGTTGGATATATACATATGTAAGGCTTTTCTTTTCTTAAAAATACAATTCACATCTCTTTCCCTTTTTGGGTTGTATCTGAATGTTCTAAACATGGCAAGTAGCATGCTAGTCATTAGAAATACGGAGGTAAAGATAATGTTCTTACTCAAAATGATTTCTAAATCTAGTAGGAGGTACATCCACATAAAACACAGAATTACAGAACAAAGTGATTTTATCATGTCTTTCAAGGTTCACTTTGATCTCCTCATTTCCATTCTACCTTTAATTCTTCTCAAGTGTAACTTTTAACTTACTTTCAAATCCTATGTTAATTATTTTTTTCTAGGATTTGGATTACAATTTTAAGGAGTCATAGTCTTCTTATACTCCACTTTCATTCCTAATCAAAATTGCTTTTCCTTTTTTCTCTGTGGGGCTTTTAAAAAGATCAAACCTTTTACTAAACAAATAAAAAAGCAGGTTATGTTAGAATGAACCTTCCTATATGTACAAATTCATTATATATAATTTGTGTTTCATTAGGCTGTAAGCATTATATTTTGTCCCCTATATTATTTTGTATTTACCACAAGTAAATCCATTTTTTTCTCACTGTCATATGATCAGCCACAGAAAAACTAAGCAACCATTAATTGATTTTGTCATCTGTCTGCATTAAAAATCTAATACATATTTATAATACAAAATAGTCATTCTATTCTGCTCATAGATCTCTACTTAAGAAATGTGAGTTAGCAATGTAACATGTTTAATATGTGCAAGTAGTCATTGGTAACTTAGTGATGACTCTGTATAGTGGATCCAGGGCCTTTGATTCACAAACACTTTTTAAAGCAAATATTCTCTAGATATTTCACTCAATTTTCTACTTGTGTCCTTTCCAACTTCCCAGTCTCAGGTAGTTGGATTTATACTAATGAAAGAATAGCTTGACATTACCATGCTTTTCATGACCTAACTTTGGAAGTCACATAACTTTACTGCCATTGTGTTCCATTGGTAAAATAATTCTGTACATATTTCAGAGAAAGGTAACGTGTTTTCTGAGTATCAATGGAAGTGGTATCTCATAAATTTGCTACAATATTTTTAAATTCAATAGTGTTTATTACTAGCATACATAATTGATTCTGCATGTGAAATTATATGAAAATATGTTGTCACCTGCAGTACTCCAATGAGATACCATATATGTGTAATATTTGATGCTTTTCTTTTTAAGTAAATTATTTATTTAAGTAATTATTTATTTTCTTTTTAAGTAATTTATTTTTTAAATATCAATCTTTCCTCATTTCACATACCATTACCCATACCTTTCCTTCCTCTCACTCCCTCCACCACCCTCCACCCCACCATCACCCAATCCTCAGAGTGAGTAAGGCTTCCCATGGGGAGTCAACAAAGTCTAGCACATCCATTTGAAGCAACACCAAGGCCCTCCCCACTATATCTAGGCTGAGCAATGTATCCCTCCAAAGAGATTAAACTCCAAAAATCCAGTACAAGAAGTAGGGATAAATCCTGGTAGCACTGCCAGTGGCCCTACAGTGTGCCCCAGCCATACAACTTTTACCCACATTCAGAGAGCCTAGGTGGTCCTATGCTGATACCCCCACTGTCAGTCCCGAGTCAGTGAGCTCCCATTAGCTCAGGTAAGCTCTTTCAGTGGGTATCCCCATCATGGATGACCCATTTTCTTATATTATCATGACATCCTCTCTTTGACTGGACTTTGAAAGCTCAGTCCAGTGCTTTGCTATGAATCTCTTTTCCTGCTTCAATCCGTTGCTAGATAAAGTTTCTATGATGACAATTAAGGTACTCATCAACCTTCTTACAAAAGAAGGCCAGAGAAGGCACCCTCTCCACTATTGCTTAGGTCTCAGCTGGGATCATTCTTGTGGATTTTTGGGAATTTCCCTAGTGCCAGGTTTCTTGCTAGGCCCATAATGATTCCCTCAATCAAGATTATCTCTTTCGTTGCTCTCCCTCTCTGTCCTTCCCCCATCTCAACCATCCCATTCCTTCATGTTCTTCTCCCTCCTCCCTTTGGGGTTACAGAATATAGGTTGGTTATCCTTTCCTTTACATCTAATATCCACTTATGAGTGAGTACATAATTTTTTTGTCATTTTGGGTCTGGGTTACCTCACTCAGGATGTTTTTTTCTAATTACATCCATTTGTATGCAAATTTCAAGATGTCATTGTTTTTATCACTGAGTAGTACTTCATTGTGCAAATGTACCATATTTTCTTTATACATTCTTTGGTTGAGGGGAATCTAGGTTGTTTCCAGGTTCTATCACAAAAAATGCTTCTATAAACATATTTTAGCAAATATCCTTGTAGTATGATTGAGCATCCTTTGGGTACATACCCAAAAGTAGTACTGCTGAGTCTTGAAGTAGGTTGATTCCCAATTTTCTGAGAAACTGCCATATTGATTTCCAAAGTGGCTGTACA
>LOJH01023759.1:313-16366 GCA_001685095.1 Ellobius talpinus | reverse complement strand
GTGTGTGTGTGTGTGTGTGTGTGTGTGTGTGTGTGTGTGTGTGTGTGTTTCACAGCCTGGGTCATGAGGCTATAAGACACCTGGGCAGATGGGAAAAGTCTGAGTGTTATGAGAGCAGAGAAACTGAATAAAACAACTACCCATATCTCCCTGAAACAACATGATTCCAGAAAGTCAGTTCTACCGGGTCTGGTAAAACTGTGTTGAGAGGAGAGTCAGGAGACATTGATTCAATGTTGACTTTAGGATGGCAAGAAGGTCTGTGTTCAGAAAATACTGTCTTCATCTATACACAGTATCTCAAAATAGATGCCAATAGTGTCATGCTTTCCTTAAATTTTTCTTTTAAGAGGTAAACCAGTTCAGATTATTATAAAATTCTCTCATCTTTAACACTTCTTTCCTAATGGGAACTTATTTTTCATGTAACACCATCCCTATCAGTTTACCATGTATGCATGAATCACAGATGTTCCTGTCCATCTCCTCATGCTGCGAAACTCTGCAGCAATAGAACCATTCCATGTAAATGCCTATAGTGTATTCTTGAGTTTTCATCACAAAATGGGAGTTTCATGCATGTTGCGGTTAATCTAATTTATTTTGTCTACAATATATCACTTCATTGTATAATAGCTCACATTTTCATAGTTAGAATAAGTAAGTAAGCTGTGTTCCCTTTACTGACATTGCAAGCTGAGCTGAAAATCATCCTTCAGTTCTTTTTCTTGGGTTATGCACAAGCACTTTTCAAGGACGGGCTCAAGAAGCACACTTAATGAGTTTTGGCATTTCTCCTTTCATCAATATTTCAGTTGTCACCAAAAGCAGTTGTACCAAAGTAAAGGCCACGGTTATGTAGTGTAATTTCATTGTTTTTTTTTGACATTCTCATGTACACTAGATATTACCTGTCAATCTGTAATTGGAATTTCTCCAATTCCAGTGCCTCTGGGACTTTTTATTCTTCACTTTTAATAACCATTTGGGATTCTTTTTATGGATAAGTTTTGTATCTTTCTCATCTTCTTGGTTTGTTTGTCTTTTAAATATATATTTTTCACATATATATCCTACATATAAATAATTTTTCAGTGTGGTATCCAGTGGTCCTGCTTATTAATACCCAGTTTTCTTTTTCCCTTAGGGCACATGGATGACTGAATTTCTCTGTTCCTTGCTGTAAGGAGAAGCCATTGTTCCAGTTCTGCTGATGAACTGTGAGTAACAGTGACCTAAGATGCCTCTACAGCAGAAGATTTAGCTATCAGAATAAATGTTCTCTTCTCAGGCATGAGTCTTGATGAGGATGGGCAAGTGGGTGCTCCATAACCCCGTACCTCTGAGCTGACAGTGTGAGTCAGATCGCCTGGGGAATCACTGTGGACATACAACATGACCAAGTTACAAACTTTTATTGCTTTAAGACATTGAGATTTTGGTGCCTGTATGTCATAATCTGATGTGTAAGATTGGTTTCCTATTTCATAAATAACTTTTATTTTTATATTATACTTAATTTTTAAAATTTAAAATTTTATTTAGCATTAATTTTATTAACATGCATTTGCACGCATGTATGTTTGTGTACCACGTGTGTGTGTGCCTATAGAGTCCAAAAGATTGCACCAGGTCCCTTGGGATGGGTGTAGCATATCATTGTAAGCTGCAATGTGAGTGCTAAGAATTGAATATGGGTCCTCTGGAAGAGAAACCAATGATCTTAACCATTGACCCCTCTCCAATCCCTACATTTTACTTTTTAAAATTTGTTTTATTTGTTTGTTTATTTGAAATGCTTATCATTGGACCCATGGCTTTAAGCATGTGAGACAAACACACCACCACTGAACTCTATCCTCTGATTAAAAATTGTTATATTAATTACATTTATTTACCTTTTTTGAATGTGTGTACACACACATATGCCACAATGAACACACTGGAAGTCAGAGAACAACTTGCAATGGTAAGTTCTCTCCTTCCATGGTGTGGGTCCCCAAAATCGAACTCAGGTCATCAGCTTGTCAGTAAGCACCTTTACCTGCTGAGCCATCTCACCAACTTTCCCTGTTTTTATTTCAATATTATTAAAATATTAATCAATGCCATTTTATGTTTTACTCTTTCTAAAGTCATATTTTCACTAAAAACTTGTATGTGTCTGAATTTACTTTTGTGTATGGGGTCAGATAATCTTATTTTTATAAGTGGGCATTCAATTTTATAGGCTCTGTTTATAAGACAGCTATTTGTGGTGTCTTTTGTCCACCTTTCTTCCTGTGAAGTAGACCTCAAACATAATAATAGAACCTGGGGTTATATGCATGAGTGTCATGCAGCGATGGACATACTGTGCCTGGCAGCTTGGTCTTGTGGTTCAGAACAGGATGGCACTTTGATGCCCTTTCTTCCCCCAGCAGCTAGAGTAGGAACTTCTGAGGTCATGAAAGCTGGCAGCAAGGAGGACTCAAGTTCCAGCTTGCTTCCTCTTCATCTTGCAACCAAGTTCCTTCCGGTGGACAACTAATACCTGTTGACAGTGGTTTCTGTCCCTCCTGGTCCCGCAGTCATTCAGTCCCAAAGAAACACACAGAGGCCTACATTAATTACAAACTGGTTGGCCTCTTAGCTCAGACTTTCTTCCTCTCTACCCTTTAATTAGAGATGCATCCCTCTAAGGGATTGTTGGATTTCTAGGTCTTTGTGCTAATTCCCTGCTTTCCATATCCACCCTCATTGTTGCTTGTTTGTTCAAGGCCAAGAGCAAGGATACCTTTAGCTGAATGAAAGACATGTTCAGAACTACAGGTAATGCCCACCATTTTCCTTTCCTCGCTCATTATCATCTCTTCTTTGATTATGGAACCTGAGGATTGCCTACTTCTTGCTACAACTTTAAGTCAAGATTTTCTGTATTTTATACAGACCTTTTTGAAGGGATGCCATCATAGAATATGCAGTATGAAAGTTATTAGACCTCATTAAAATTGTTTAATTCGACATTTAAAATATTTTACAGTGAAAAAGGAGTAAAGTTTGAATGAAATCCATTGTGTGTTAATGCTAAAAATAAAGAAAAAGTGTGGAACATCCCTGCCCTACTGTTTATGAGTGTGTTTATATTTCGTAAGGTCAAGCAGACACAGACAAGCTACTTCATTTCCTGTTGTGAAATGGATTTCCAAACCTTTCAGTTTACAGAATAACATGTTTCTAGAGCACTTATTAGTTACTGAATCTGAATCTAAGTTGACCCCACAGATGCACAAGTTAAGAGATGCCAGGCTGGGCAGTGGTGGCGCAGACCTTTAATCCCAGCACTTGGGACACAGAGGCAGGTGGATCTCTATGACTCTGAGGCCAGCCTGGTCTACAGAACAAGTTCCAGGACAGCCAGAGCTGTTACACAGGGAAACCCTATCTCACCCCCTCAAAAAGAGGAGCCATCTCCAAGTCTATTACAGAGTATTAAATAAAAAATTTAATTTAGTAATGAAAGTAATGTGTACCCCAACAGCATTGCTGAAAAGAATAAGCAAAAGAAAATTGCACAGCTTTATTAAATGGTCAAAGTCAGTGCCACAGTAAATTGTGTTATAAATACATCAAAACACTAACAATATTCAAATTCTTTTTGATCACTAATCATAGATCACCCAAGAAGCAACTACGTTTGACTCAAAATATAACTTTTATGATATCATATTGCATATTTTTATAGAAATTCTGGCTGCTATTGTGAGCAACAAGATCAACCCTCCAAGGCTAAGTAAATACTTTAAATTATATCCTTATATGTGAGACCCTGGAATTTCTTTTATTAATTATATTACTTAATGGTGAAGAGCAAACACAGAATGGTACATCATACTTTGTGATCTTATATCAGTTTTCTTTCTCCTCTTTAGTTTTCTGTTTCTTACCATAAAGCTCTATAAAGAACAGAGTGCTCAGGTCTGGAAAGAGGACACTCCGCCATGAGGGCTCTGAGTTGACTTGTGGGAAACCTCCTCAGACAGTCACGCTTTGCCCTTCTTTCCTTTCAGGTTTCTTAAGTCTAATCATTGAGTTATCTGGCCATAAAAAAGCCTTGCACAGAGAAATTCTGCTGATCCTCCAGAAAGTGGCCACCACATTGTCTTGGCCATGCTGCATACAGCACCCGTGGGGACTGTTCACATGAAAACCTTGGTTAGTAGCTCTGTCAAGTGATTTGGGCCTGAATCTGACACCAGAAGGAATATAAGCCAGGATTATACACCCCAATCTGCTCAACATAATTACACAATGTTACTTTCTCAGAAGGCAAGATCGAAACTCTTGGTTAATAGTGTATCTTAATTTTTATATCTTACCTCCCAGATGGTACTGGCTTCAGTTGACTTCATCCCAAATTACTTTGTAACATTTCTATTATTTTTTTAAAAAAAACTATTTATTTTACTTTTTGAGACTGTAATTGCATCATTTCTCCCTTCCCTTTTTTTTCTTCAAACCCTCCCATATATGCCTCCTTGCTCTCTTTCAAATCCATAGCCTCTTTTACATTAATTGTTGTTATATACATATATGTATATACATACATATATATTTTTTCTAAATATATAAATACAATCTGCTCAGTCTATGCAATGTTACTTGTGGATGTGTTTTCAGGGCTGACGACTTGGTATTGGATAACTAATTGGTGTAGTTTTCCCTGGAAATGATATTTCCCTTGCTCTTAGCATCCTTTAGCTACCTGTAGTTCTCTGTATAAGCTTGAGGCCTGATTGGGCTCTCCCCTGTCAACCTTATTATTTCTGTTGTTGTCCTTGTTTAGCTTATGTTTGTGCAGTCATGTTGGTGAGACTGATGCAGAAGTTCTCAGCCTATGGGTTAAAACCGTTGGGCTCTGTGGAATATTCCTTTACACCATGTGAATATATATCACCATGGTAGATGTAATAAAGAAACTGACTGGCCAATAGCTGGGCAAGAAGGGATGGGGCAGGAGAGCCAGACTAGGAGAATGCTGGAAAGAAGAAGGGCAGGATCAGAGGAGTCACCAGCAGACACAGAGGGAAGCAAGATGGGCATGCCATACTGAAAAAAGGTGCCAAGCTACATGGCAAAATGTAGATAAGAAATACGGGTTAATTTAAAATGTAACAGTTACCTAGTAACAAGCCTGAGCTATTGGTCGATCATTTATGATTAATACAAGCCTCAGTGTGATTTTTGGGAGCTGCTTGAAGGACAGAAACTTCCACCTACAGAGTCATCAGACCCTTTTACTGTGGTCACCAGAGACCATCAAAAACACAGATATTTACATTACAATTCATAACAGTAGCAAAATTACAGTTATGAAGCAGCAGGAAAAATATATTAATTTTGAGGCAGTGCTGGCTAAAATAACCTTCTCAGAAATGACTGACTTACACAAATGAATAACAATTTTTTTTCCTGGAAGGGAAATATTTGACACAGCAAGATCACAAAGAGTTAGAGGCTTTTCACAGCTAAACAAAACACTGTGACTAGTGGAGACAAGTTGGGCTTTTGCATGTGTGTTTCTGTTGTTGAATTGCCCTGTCTACATCACAGGCTATGCATGACAAGGTCTAGAGAAAGCCAAGGAAAACCCAGATTGCACTTCGTTACTATATCTTGCTTTCAGGAGGAAGTTAGCATGGTCAGTCTCTCCAACTACGTCAGCCAGTACAGAGTGAGAACATTTTACCACTCAGTGTCAAGATCTTCCCACCATCTATACCACTCTTCTTTTTAAACAGCATCTTCTTTAAATTCATAAATTGCTGCAACATCCAAAGTGGTAGATTTTTGTAACTTCAAGTTACTATGTTTCTTAGTAAGGGCTTCTATTGCTGTAAAGAGACACCATGACCAATGCAACTCTTATAAAGGAACATATATTAATTGGGGCTGGCTTACAGTTCAGAGATTCAATCCATTGCCATCTTGGCAGGAAGTCTGGTGTCACATAGGCGGACATGGTGCTGGAGAAGTAGCTGAGAGCTCTACATCTGGATCTGAGGGCAGCAGGAAGAAACAGTGAACCACTAGGCCTGACTTGAGCTTCTGAAATCTCAAAGCCTACCCTCCAGTGACACTTTCTCCAAACAACCGCACCTACTCTAACAAAGCTAAATCTCTTAATAGTGCCGTTCCCTATGGGCCTATAGGGCCTCTTGTGGGATAATCTTTTTCGTACACTGATTGTGTGTCGCTCTGATTGGTTTAATAAAAAGCTGAATAAACAATAGCTAGGTACAATTTCCAGGCAGAGAGGAAGCTGGGAAAAAGAAAGTAGAGTTGCCAGCCAAATGGGGAATAGCTGGGATGGGCATAATGGAGATGAGGCAGTAAGCACATGGAAGAATGTAGATTTAAAAATATGGATTAATTTAGATTATAAAAGCTAGCTAAAAATAAAACCTAAGCTAAGGCCGAACTTTCATAATTAATAAGTTTCTTTGTGGTTATTTGGGAACTGGCAGGCAGGACAGAGAAAGACTGGTTACACATATTGTTTTATTGTGTTAGAATTAATTACCTTGCTTTTCATGTAGATGAAAAAGGAAATGTTTTGGAATATTTTTTATACTGTGTAAAGATGTGTCACTGTGATTGGTTTAGTAAAAGCTAGACAGCCAATAACTAGGCAGAAAGTATAACAGGGACTTCAGGACAAAGAGAGCTCTAGGAAAAAGAAAGGCTGAGTTGCCAGCCAAATGCAGAGGAAGCAGGATGAGATGTACAGAGTAAAGGTAACTGAGCCACATAAAAAGAAGGCAGATGAAAAGACATGAGTTAATTTAAGTTATAAGAATAGTTAGAAACAAGCCTAAGCTATTGGTCGGGCTTTCACAATTAATAAGTCTCTGTGTTATTTATTCAGGAGCCACAGTCCCAATGAAAAAGTCCAACTACAGGGCTGTTTTTATTCAAACTACCCCAATGTTCATCTGCATTAATCCATGCTAGGGAAAAATTATGGATCTAGAAGCATAGATTTTTATGGGACAAAAAACATTGGGATAATGCACCTCACTTCTGTTTAGAATCCTCTAGTCAAAGTAAGTCGCATAGCATGGGTTTAATAGAGGCTGGAAAACAATAGTTGCATGTCAAGGGGAAGAACCAGATGTTTTGGCAAACAACAGGCCACCATTAAATATCAGCATCTGCATTAATCTGGTTTTCTCAATTGTAAATTTACAAAGATTCTGAGGATGCTGCAGTTCTCTCAAGTTCTATCCTGTTGCCAGCTGAAGGAAATGAGAGGCTGTAATATTCTGTGTCAGGGGAATTCATTTGCACAGAGAGGTTCTGTAAGCTACATGTGTGTTCTACTCTTTACAGTTTCCTAGGGCGCGTCATAAGCCAAGACCAGATCATAAAGAGAGAAGTAGAAGCAGGGTCTTCACAATATGTCAGGGGAGGGATAAAGGAGGCAGCCAGCCCAGCATTGCTGAAGCCAACCTGGCTGTGGCTACTGATGTTTAACACATGGGTATGGTAAATTGGGTCAAAAACAGGTCCAGCTGAATCATTACAAAGAAACTTCAATTATTTCCATGTAGACTTTTAATATTTACACATTAACTAGAAACTTACCTTAGACCTCTGGACTTATTCTTGAAGTTTTTGTTGTCTACAAAAATCAGTTTCCATGAAATTTGTGGAGGTAGATTAATGTGGCTTCATGAGTATAAATGAGTTAACTAACCTCAGGTCATGTCGATTTCAGAATTCAAGTAGAGGTGTATCCCACCAAGGCCGCCTGTCTTAGACCATTCAATTATACCCTCTGACAATACCCTAGAACTATAGAACCAAAGAGGCAACATGCTCTTTCTTGAAAAGAGAATGTTGGGATGCATTGGTAATATACAGCTCTAAAACCTGAGAAGGACTAAGCATGTGTTTGGTATCTAGCTCTATGTTTATCTGCTTGAATTCATCAAAACATGTTGCAGGCTCTGTATAGAGGTGGATAAAGGTCGCTCAGAGGAGATGATGGAAGATGAGTCTCTGAAGAACATTGGATTACAGACGGGAGCGATTATGCAAGAACGGCAGAACTAAGGAAGGTCGCACATTTGGAGAGGAGAGTCATCTGACTCCACTGGAAACAATTCAGTCATTACTCAATAAATATTTATTGACTGTCTCTTACGTGCCAGATATCAGTACAGTAACTTGTGATACATACCTGAGCAAAACAGATCATAGCATCCCCAAACCGAGCAAAATCCCTGACCTGGCTCCCCTCATGGTAGGCAGAGGATACGATAAGAGAAGTAAGAGGGTGGGTAAGTGTAAAAAGATTGAGGACTGCGTTTGGGGGGTGTTGAACCCTTTGCCAATAATCTGGATTTGGAATGAAGATTTGGAATTTTGAATTATCTGAAAACAAAAGCTCTAGGGATGGATACTGTTCCCCAGAGAAATAATAAATCAAAGAAGATTGCAAGTGTGTAAGAAGGAAGTAGGGGCCATGGCAGAAACAAAAAGGAATGCTGGTTGCTGAGCTCTGCGGCAGGAGGATCAGTTGTCTTTGTCCCACTTTCTTCTTTGCATTCAGCACAGCCTCAAAACACACACAGGAAGGTTTTCTCTCTCCTTTTAAAGGAACTGGTGAAAGAGTAGGAAATGGCATTATGGATTTCAAAGGGAGAGAAAGCTTTAGAAAAATAACATAAAATACTTCCCAAAAGTTATGTAAGCATGGTAACTATTATGTGAACTTTTCCTGGGGAAACATAAACAAGTGTCCATTCACCCTAGTTGGGGCAACCAAACTAAGGACTCACCCAGACCTAGCTTGGTGAGCCAGTGAGTCTCTTGGGCTTAGTGTAGGTACAGGTTATTTACGGGTGTACAGTGTCCCCAAATAACCATATCACTGAAAACTTTCATCCATGCAGAGATGAAGACTTCCCCGTAGCTGCATAGACAGATTCCTCTGTCCACTTTTTCTGTCTTCTCTCGATCTTCCCAAGGCAGCATGCATCATGGGCAGCATCAGTTATGGCTCACAAGAAGGCATAGCAAGGACCAGCTGAAATCTCAGGTGGAAAGCTAATGATCCTCCTGACTCTCTCCTTCCACAAGAGAGCATCAACCAGTGTGACCTTGTCTGTCCCTTACAGCTGGTCACGGCTTCTCTGATGATGATGTTGGATGTGCCTGGAGGACAGAGTTCCACAGAGAAACTTAGTCAGTGGCCATCTACGTTACCTCTCAGTGGATCCGTGTCCTCCCTTCTCTGCCTTACTTTGTGCCTGTGTGGAAGATGGACTTCGACAAATTAAATTCCCTGGGTTTCATTCCCTTTGCCTTAAGGTCACGTCAGTCAATGGGAGAGATTGGTGGTATGCAGAGGGCAAACGGGTTGAGAAATAAGGGAAAGTCTTCTCCATGCTCTCTGTGGACCCATGGACTAACAGGTTAATTTGCCTCTCACAGGCGCCTCCAGTTCTTTTTTGTTTCTGCAGACCCTCCTCTCTCCGTCTGCCTTTCTACTTCAGCTAGAGCCTTTGTCAACTATGTTTAGCTCCCTTAATTTCCCCCACAGGGTTACATGGCTTCGCTTAAGATCACTTTATTAAATTAACACTTTCAGTGTGATATTTACTACCAGGAACCAGACAAGTAAAATGACTAAAGTCTTTTTAAGAGTTGGAAATCCAAGGAGGATAAGTCTGCAAGTTCACAGTTTGGGGAAAATAAAAGCTGGAGTAGAATTTTTTTTTATTTTGAGTTATAAGGGCAAACAGCATGAGGAAAGCACAAACAAGGTCTCTTTTATTGCTTCTAAGAATGAGAACGAACCTCGCCTATATTTATTTCAACAAAATTAGCCAACAGGACAGAAGAGAACAGAAAGATAAGTCTAAGACATGGTATATAGTTGATCACTATCATAAAGAAGTCAGATTCAACAGTCCTGGCAAAAAAAAAAGGACATGTTGATGGGATTGAGGCAAAATGTAATCACCATAGAAAATGGAGATGCAGATAGAAAACAAGAAAGTAGAGGCTACATCCAAAGGCTCCTGTCTTCTGGGTGTAAGATGTAGCAATATTTGCTGAGATAGCCGCAGAAAAGTGTTCATAATTTAAGGGAAACAGGAAAAGAGAGAAGGTTTCGTTGCTGTGAGTTAAACTGTGCTCTGAGATGATATCTGGATATTAGGGAGGCACTAAGTGCACACTTGACCCTGTTGCTATGAATAGGGCAGTTAGAAGACGCCAATGGCCCTAACTAACCCTGGAAACTGCCACACCAATGGAGGTGCTATAAAGTCTACCCTGGTAGGGCAGAGCGGGGCCGAATAAAGGAGCAGTGTGGAGCTGATCCAAGCATTTATCATCTGTTTGGTGCCGGTCCCATAGGAAGCACAATATAGGCTTCACAAGAACAGGAAATAAAGTTCATACTTTTGAAGAGCACACAAGCTGGCTGAGACGCTGGGACAGTAGCGACACATGAATGACTTTGCTCTGCAGGTCACAGTGTAGGAAAGACTGTTGGAACCAGGTTCAGACTGGACCCTGTGTCTTGCATGCCTCTCACTCAGTGTCAGACACAATAGCAAGTCATCTGTTTCATGCCAGCATCTCAGCTTCCCTGTTTGAAAATAGAGGAAGTAAGAATTTATGGCTTCCTCGGTGCCATTCCATTATAAAGATACTCACAGGTATTAGGACACACATCTTGGGCCAGGACTGATATACTACAGTGGAAAACAGCATCTTGTGAACCAAAAGGGACAGAGTGATCAACAAATGGGCACAGCAGAGCCTGTCAAAGGAACACTTGAAATTGTCCTGATTTTGCTAACATTATAAATCGTAACATTTTATTATAAGCAAAAATATAAAGTTTATATGAATACATACCAATGCAAATAAAAGACTAGGAAAAGCCAGCACATAGAGAAGAGACCAGTGTTTCAGGAATCCAGAAATTTGAGAATTTTAAAAAAATCTTGACTCCCCTCTATATTCACCCAGGGAATGGGGACAGGCTTACTGACTTGTTCCCCAATTACTAGGGTAAGTAAAGAAAAAATAGCAACTTTGTACCAAGCAGTGGTTATGTTCACTAGTGATGAACTGTGAGCACTAAGAGCTTCAATGTGGTGTGACGAGGAGGGATTTCATCTCTGTGCTCTTACTTCTCCAAGTCTATAAGCCCAACATAACTACAGAAAGACATCAGACAAACTCAGCCTGGGGCATCCTTGACTACACTATCTGGGACTTTTTTGTGCCATAGGAAAGTGGGTGTGGGGGGCTGATAAACTGCCACAGACCAGAAAAAAAAACTAGAAAAATGTAACAGCCAAATGCAATGTGTTACCCTGGGTTGGATTCTGGAACAGAATAAGGCTATTAAAATATTGAAAATCAAACAAAGTCTACAGTTTAGTTAATTTTAAAAAATGATGGTCTCTAAAGACAGCTCCAGCTGGAAGCTATAAGAATAGCACTTATTATCTAATTGCTTCAAAACTTTACATAATATTTGCAAAGAGCCATGAACACATGCAGTAAGGGAATCATTACAGTAGGGAGGAAGGCTTTAATCAACTTTTTTTTCTCCGTCTTCTCTGACTTACATAGCTGTCTATTTCAGAAGTGTAGTATGTAGTTAGCAAAAGCAATTTTTGGAGTGACCCAATATAATTGAAAGTCTGCTGTCTTTTGTCTGTTGCTTTCCCAGACAGGTGACCCCTCCCCCATTGGTAGAAAGGACAACACTCTTGAACCAGCAGGTTTCCTTCCTGTGCAGCCTTCAGTGTCTGGGGCTTCTGTACTGAACCATCAAAAGTAGCAAGCTGTGAAACTGTTGCTATAGTGATGGTCATGGTGGCAGGGCTACCTTTGGCTCATCTGGTTTTCCTGGGCAGTTTCTTTGCCTTAAAAAAATCAGCAGTTTATAGAGCCCCCATGTGAAATCACGCTGGCTCTGATTCATGACATTTTCCTGAGACTTTATAATGTTTCTTTTTTCTAAATAAGCAATTTCAGGTCAGGTAAAAATGTGAGTAAATCATGCCTGGCTCTTGTTCCAGATGTATCAGTTTCTGTTCGTTTCTTTCCCCTCCTTTTTATGGCTTTGGTACAACAAAAATAAGCAAAGCCTCCACTCTGGAGCCTTTCTGAGTATGTAATATGTACGCAGTATACCGTGCACAGGGTGATTTCCCTACCTTGGCCATTACCAACCTTAGCATTTTCTCTGGCAATTGTCTGAAACAGAGTAATAATATGGAGTAATGATTTTGGCATGCATGAGACCCTGGGAGGATCAAAGAGGCTGATGTGACAGTTCTTGAAACAGGGAGGAAGCAAACGGTCCCCCCACTGCCAACACTAACATAGCCGTGCGCCTGAGAGTGTGGGAGAACCCAGTTGCCAAGTGTCTGCCTGCATTTTCTTTGAGGGGGCCAGCCCAGTGCAGGTCAGGAAAATTATGGCTTTTATCGAGCAGACACTGTGGCTCTCTTTGAGGATGGCCAAAGCCTCCTTCACTGCTGGTAACTACAACACATGTGGTCTTTTAAAGAGAGAGCATGAATATTTTCATTAACTGGCAAAGAGGTACCCACATGAGACTTCATTTATTTGTAGTATATAGGGCAAGGCTAGAAAGGGGTGAAATGTTTGTAAAGAAATTATGAGTGAGGGCTCTGGAGACAGACTGCCTGAGGTTTAATCTTGGCCCTTTGGGTTATGGTACCATGTAAGTAAGCTGTAACCTCTCTGCCTGCAGTCCTCCATCAGTGAGAGGAACACAAGAGCAACCAAGTGGCATGTGCTCCTGGCAATTGACAAAATGTGATGTAACCACTACGCTGGCACATGTCAGCCGCTACCATGACTTTTGTTTTGGCTACTTATATTCAAGCCAGAAAGCAACCAGGTTTGTCTGAGGGTTTGTGACCTGCTTTTTCAGACTCTGAATTCTTGAAACATTCACGGGGTCATAAAATGTGCTAGACATTGTGCCAAGTGCTATGATAAATGGTTTGGGCACAAACAAACAAATCCCATTCTTCACCATAGAGAATTTATGATCTGTTGGGAAAAAATGTGCCCACAAAAGACTCTACTATGTGGCAGAATGATTTTGCCTAATTGTGAAATACTGTGGAACTTCAGAGATAGAAAGGAAGCACCTCCTAGTCAGTAGAAGGGTCAGTCCTTATGGAGGAGATAACTGTTGGCTAGATCTTGGGAAACAATTGGATTCTTTTTCACACAGGGCAGATGGCGAAGAAGAGCTAGAGAGACAGGAGTAAGCATCCAAATTATGGGCTGGTCTCGATCTAGGAATTCTTGATGGAGAGAGGTCCACAGAGATAACAGGAGTGGTCAGTGGTCAGCCTTAGTGGGACATAGCCAAAGGAGTGTTCACTTTTCTTTCATTAAGACGTTAGTGCCAGGTGGTGGTGGTGCACCCCTTTAATCCCAGCATTCAAGAGACAGAGGCAGATGGATCTCTGTGAGTTGGAGGCCAGTCTGGTCTACAAAGCAAATTCCAGGACAGTCAGGGCTACACAGGGAAACCCAGTTCAAAAATGGGGGTGACAAATTAGTGAGGTTGTGAATCTGGGATTAGAATCCTACTTTAGAAAAGGACTTGGAGAAAATATCCTGCCGTAGTGGCCGCCTTCCCACATGCAGCACAGGAAAACAGTTCCTTGCCTGGCACTATGCATAGACACACTTCAAATAAAGAATCATAAAATCGAACAAAGTGTCATAACAAAACAACAATTCTGCAAAGTCAGGGGTTCTACAATTGTGCAATAGTTCTACCACAGGTTTATAGAACATGTTGTAATTATGTTCACTGTTTTCAACAAAAATGGGATTTTCAGCCGGTAGTTCCCTTCTTAAAAGATTTATTCCACACAAAGAGAAGCCAGACTCCTGAGATTTCTCTTCTCCAAAAGCTGTTTCCTTACCTCCGTGTGTTCTAATAGTAGGTCTGGCACTTGGACCTGCGGCACTGCATATAACATATTTCTGTCACAATATTTTGGTTAAGGGCTGTTATTTTGGTTATACAGATGCATGAGAGAAAGTCTCAACAAAGAAAGTTTTAAAAACATTTTTTGAAAGCAAATATGAAACTCCACTCCCAATTTAAGTCACAAAAGACAGAGAATAATTTTTCCAAGGCTAAATTTTGTATAGATATTATACACAGGACACACATCTTTTTTCAAGCTATTTCTAAAAGTCCTTATCTGCATTCTGTCCCTTCTTCCCTTCTCTCTTTTCTTCCATTAATAAATGCTTGATAAGTGTTTCCTTTCTGCTCCATGATGAATTGTGGGTTTCTACATCCATGTTCATAAACCCAGGTGTATGCTGACAGTCTAGTCCTGAATTCACGATATTTTCCTCCTCTGACCCCCAAGTCTAAGAATTATAGGTATGTGGTACACATCTTAAAGCTCACTCTTTAATCAGGGGGATGTTATTCAGAGGCAAAATAAAAAACAGAACAAATGTAGAATACAAAGTAGAATCCGGCTGTCAGAGTGGGGAGACTACTCAAGCTGTCTGAATGAGGCTACTCAAGGGCCCTTGGCTACTGCCCCAGGTTTCCTTTCATGGGTTTAGGAAAAGGAAGAGTCAATTGCTGGGTATGGGGTAAAGGTAGTCTTTCAACTTGTCCTTTCCCATGATGTACTTGATTTTAATCAATGTGCTCACAATTATGCATAGGCATAAGAGAGTAAGTAGGCATATTTTTCCTCAAAGTTTATTCAAAGGACAGTTTGCCTTACTGTGCATGTACCCCAAAATAGTTCAGGATGGATTGTCCTCTTTCTCTTAGATTTGAGATATGTTTTGGGATATGATTGATCACAAAGGGTAAATTACCAAGGGATTGTTGAAGAGAGAAACCTACTGGATTGTTTGGAACAGGACATTGTGAAACTCCTGGCAGGTAAGGGAGCCAGGTTGCTAAGAGCACGGTACGGATAGATATGTATAGTCCAAGCCAAGTGGAGTACCTCATCTCTAAACCTTCTTAACGTTTGCTTGAGACAATGTTGCCATGTATTGCAACATTACTCAAACACATATTGACAAACAATTGTGAGCTCCTTAGATCAAAGGATTAGCATAATTTTTAACAACAAAAACAGTAACAAAGCTAATGCAAGAGAATTGTGTTGACTGACTCCAATTCTTGATGGAGTTTTTCCACTTTCTTATAGAATCAAGAGGTTTTTAAAATTTTTTGATAAGCATTTAAATGATTGATGAGAGTGACACAATTCTGTGCACCCCATCCCTAAATTAAATAGCAGAAGAGCAGTATTTCAAATTATCATGAGAAAACATACTTAGGAGAGAAAGCATTGACCTTCAAGTCAGCTATAAGACTTGGAACTTCAAGGCTGACCTGCTCTATCTATCCAACTCTTGAGGAAGTTAGAACGCAAGATTCATACGACATTTTGTAAGACAAAAATTTTGAAATTCTTGAAATCTCTTGGGATAAATAATTTCCAGTGTAAATTTCCAACCACTAATTTGTTGGGGTGTGTGTGTGTTTTATGAGTTATGCATGTGTTTGTATGTGGGTTTATGCACATGGGTATGCAGTTGCCCACGGAGGCCAGAAGAGGCCATCAGATCCCCTGATGCTTAAGTCACAGGTGGCTTTTAAATACAAATGTGGCTGTTGAGAACCACTTTGGGACCTCTGAAAAAGAAATATATGCTCTGAACTGTTGAGTCATCTCTCTAGAACCTCCAACCACTAATTTAAAAGTACTCAGACTTTAAAGTAGACATAATCTCCAAAATTATGCCCTCATTCTTTCAATACTCACATCTTTTGATGGGTTAACCAGAGAACACAGTGTTTTCTCAAGAGTCTTTGCCTTGAGCAGGGTTCTGCTCCAGTGTAACATGAGGGGCCTGCTTGTTGGGGTTTCTGTCCTGCTCGGTACCCCACAGCCAGCAAGTCCCAAAGGAAATCACACAGAGATCTCCATAAGT
>LOJH01023758.1:6209-19379 GCA_001685095.1 Ellobius talpinus | reverse complement strand
ATGGGGTCTGGTGCCCTCTTCTGGCCTGCAGGCATACACGCAGACAGAATGTTGCATACATAATAAATAAATAAATAAATAAATAAATAAATATTTAAATATTTAAAAAAATAATAATAATCTTTAGCTTCAGCTAAAAATGTCTCAGGATATCCAGGGCTACATAGTAAGACCCTGCCTCAAATACACAAATGTGTGTATGTGTCTGTGTATGTAAGCATATGTAAGAGTGTATGTAGTTCATGCTGGATATGAGGGATAACTTGTAATCCCAACACTGATAGGAGGAGGTCAAGAATTCAAGGTTATCCTCCACTATTAAAGAAATTTGAGGACAGCCTGAGCTTCATGAAACCCTATCTCAAAAAACTAAAACCAAAACAAGAAAAACAGTACATTAGAGATAACCAAGGTTGAAATTTTGTTTATTTTGAGGCAGGGTCTCTCTTACACAACCGTGGCTGTCCTGGAACTCATTCCATACAGCGGGCTGGCCTCAAACTCATTGAGATCTGCCTGCCTCTGCCTCCCGAGTGTGGTTTTAAAGACGTGCACCACCACCAACTGGCCTTATTTTCTTTTATGCTAGCTCAGGCTTAGGGGAAGTGAATACAGTAGGTGGTTGGGAAGAAAGGCTCATCAATCATTTTGTGCTAAAATTCTCAGCTAACTTCTTTTATCTACAGGCCATAAGCTCCCTAGTTGTAAACTGAAGATGAGGTGGTAATTCCTTCTTGAGTCTTTACAAAGAGCTTTATGACTGCATATAAAGTACTTGGTACAGGATAGCCTTCCTAACAAATAATTAGTTCTCATTATATGGTAATTATGGTTGAAGTGGTAATCTAATTTTATGATCTATGTACCTTGTTAAGCCTTTATGTTGTTTTGGGTTTTGTTTTTAGAGTATAATAGTTATTTAAAACCTAAGATTTTTATACACACTTTCTTTTTTTAGGGAGTTCCAATGAATTCACTCAGGTTTCTATTTGAAGGTCAGAGAATTGCTGATAACCATACTCCAAAAGAAGTAAGTATGGTTTCTTTCTGAATCAAACTTCTGAAATAAACAAGATTTTAGATTAAAAGGATGAGGATTGTAGCTTAGTGATAGAGCATGTGCTTAGTATGCGTGTGTTCCAGAGTTTGATATCCCTAGTGCCAAAATAAAAGAAAAAAGTAACAGTTTTTAAAATTTATATTTATTATATGTATGTTCACATGCATACCTGTTCATGAGGGTCATGACGCATATATGAGAGTCATTTCTCTACCATGGGCATCCTGGGATGCTGGGCCCAATGTCTGTTGCAACAACCTGGGGACAAAAAAAGCTTTTTCCTTAGGGCTCAGGGGTTAAAAATACTTCTTGCTCATGCATAGGACCTGGTTTTAGTTCCCATCACCCATATGGTATATCATCTGTAACTCCAGTTCCAAGGGATCTGCTGCCCTCTTTTGACTTCTTTGGGTAGCAGGCACAAACATGGTGTGTGTGTGTGTGTGTGTGTGTATGTGTGTATAAACAAAAAATACACATTTTTGAAACAGGGTTTTTCTGTGTAACAGCCTTAGCTGTTCTGGAACTCATCCTATAGACCAGGGTGGCCTCAGACTCAGAGATCCTTCTGCCTCTGCCTCAAGTGATAGGATTAAAGGTGTGTGCCACCACCACCCAGCTGAAAATAAACCTTAAAAAGGGAAACTTTTTCTCTTAGGGAGATGAGGTGGCTCATTGCAATGGCTCAGTAAAGGCACTTGCCACCAGCACGGAGTTTGCATTCTATCCCTGGAACCCACATAGTGGAAGGAGAAAACTAACTCCATGAAGTTGTCCTTTGACCTCTACCCACAAGCCATGCACATTTGCCTATTCTTCCCCCACACCTCATACATACCTCTATACAAAAATAATAAAATGAATTTATATAAAATTTTTTAACAATTTCATTAGCATTAAATGCACTTTTGTGAATACTTGATTTATCAGAGAGGGGAAATAATCTGTTGAATTGAGATTTCCTTATGTACTTTCAAAAGTGCCGCTAAGAAGAGGGGTGGAGGATTGGATAAGACATCTATGGTCTTTTAAAGACAGACACATCTTACATTTGGTCAAGTTCTGGTACTTTGATGTTGATGGTGACCTCGGAGGACTTGGGGAATCTGGAACAGTCCCTCGGGTCCTTGGTTTTTAAGAGTATATATAGTTCAACAGTCCTTTGCGTTTGTTTGCAAAGTGTTTTCATAATCGTGATTAATAAAGTTACTTTGCTTTAAATAAGCCATTTTTCCTATTTAGCTATTACTTTTGATAAGTCGTGAAAAAAGTTGGAATATCTTTTGTGGCATTTAGAGCCATGTTTGCCATTGAAGGTCTAATTGACTTTGCTATCTATTCTGCTTTATTAACTTCTTAGGATTTACTACTTTAAACCACTTTTGATAGGAATATTACAGAGTGGAGCTGTATATTTCTGAGTATGACATGGTGTCTCTCTGTTCCATTATGGGTAATGTTGGTTTCCTTTGTTTGCTTTGAGACAGGGTCTCTTTCTACAGAGCCATTGCTGTCCTGGAACTCACCATGTACGGATCTGCCTGCCTCTGCCTCCAGAGTGCCTGACTTAGTTAAACGATAATTGCCAGATTCATTCATTGTGGAGTTGCTGTATTAGGGTTCTCTAGAGGAACAGAAATGATGAATATTTATATAAAGGAAACTTTATTAGAGTGCTGTTCCAACAGTGGCTGTCTACCAGTGGAAGGGTCTAAGGATCAGTAGTTGTTCAGTCCGTGAGGCTGGGACGTCTCAGCTAGTTTTGAGTATCCTGAAGAAGTGGGCTGTAATACCAGTGAAGAAATGAGCTTTCCAGGAACAGTGGGCAAAGAGCAAAAACTCCTTCCTCCAAGTCTTTTATATAAACTGCCACCAGAAGGTGGATCTTCCCGTTTCTAGAGATCCAGGTTCAGCTAAACTGGGTGTAGTTGTGCAGAGGCAGGTGGGTCTCAGAGCTGGAGGCCAACCTAGGTGGCCTACATGTGGAGTTCTAGGATGGTTGGGACTACACAGAAACCCTGTCTCAAAAAACAACCAAAGATAGAAGGAAAGAAGGAACCTCTCACAGGTGTATCCAGCCTCTTGGGCTTTAGTTACTTCCGGTTGTAATCAGGTTGACAACCAAGAAGCCACTACAGTACCTTTTTTTATTTTAATTAACCAGTGGCCTGCAAAGATTTTTTTTTTTGAAATGTGTGACTGTCCTTTAGATGTTGCCCGTTTAGGGTACCTTCAACTTGGTACCTGTGTTGTTCTTGACTTTTATCCATATTTTAAAGAAGTTTTTATTTTGAAATATTTTTCAGATTAAAGGGAAGTTACAAGTGCAGAATAAAAATTACCATCTATGGTGGATCTCAGTGGGTTTGAGACCAGCCTTGTCTACAAAGCGAGTTCCGGGACAGGCTCCAAAGCTACACAGAAACCCTGTCTCGAAAAACAACCCCCCCCAGAAGAAACAAAGCAAACCACTTCCATATTGTAGAGTGAATAAGCAGAGTGTCCCTCCCCTCCCAGTCTGGGCCAGAGCAGTCTCGTGGCTTTGCACATGCCAGGCAAGTGCTGTGTTTGTTGATTGGTTTGATTCGGGTTTTTGCTGTTTGTTTTTTTGAGACAAGGTCACACTCTGTAGTTTTGGCTGTCCTAGAACTCACTGTATAGACAAGGCTACTCTCAAATTCACCAGGATCTGCCTGCCACTGGCTCCCTAGGATTAAAAGGTGTTCCACTTCCCAGGTGTTAGCCTCACAGAAGAATAATTTCAGCCTTGGGGGTTATTTCCAGATGACACTTGTATTGTCTTGTACTTTAAAATAGTGGTCACATAATTGCAGCCCGTGTGAAAATGTTGCTTTTTTAGTTTAGTGTTAACATATTTCTCTTTTTTTTTTCTTTTTGTAGCTGGGAATGGAGGAAGAAGATGTGATTGAAGTTTATCAGGAACAAACGGGGGGTCATTCAAGGGTTTAGATAATTCTTTTTATTTTTTTTCCTTTTCCCTTAATCCTTTTTTATTTTTAAAAATAGTTCTTTTGTAATGTGGTGTTCAAAATGAAAATTGAATACTGGCACTCCATCTCTTTAGAACATCTGGTAATCTGAATTCTAGTGTTCAATATTCATTATTGGTTGTTTTTGTTGTGCTGATTTTTGGTGATCAGACCTCAGCTCCCTTAATATTGCCCTTCTTATTTTAAACAATTTCATATGTGCACAGAGAGGCCACCCTTTTCAGGACTGTGCATTTTCAAGTTTGTGATGATAAAAAGATGGACCAGTGGGAGCTTTCCTATGACCTTCCAGTTGGCCCTGAAGTTCCAGCATGCAGTTGCTTCACACCTGGACTGTGGTTTTCAGTGGGAGATGGAAGGTCTTCAGAGACCTGAACTGTGGGAAAATGACCTTTCCTCAGCTTGAAGCTACTTTTAAAATCTGAGGGTCTGGACCAAAAGAAGAGCATCACGTTGTAGTCAAGATGACAGATATGGTGATAGTGACAGCTAACTCCAGGATGGCTTCACCCGAGAGAAAGAACGCATCCTAAGAGTAAGGCAGGCTGTCTGAAGATCCCAGGAAAGCTGTAATTTCCATCAGCAGTTAGTAGGAAAGTTACTCTTGCAGAAGTATACGCAACAGACACTGCTCCTTTTGATTCTGTTTGTAGTTTTTGGCCTGGGACATGGGTTTTCAAGGGACATCGTCTGTACCAGCTTCACTAAAATAAACAATATTTGTAAAAACCGTACGAAAGCCCCTTTTATTTTAGTTTATTTAGTTTTGAGGGAGAAAGATGAAAATGCCCCAGATAGGATTTTCTTTAGTGCTGTACAGTAGTGACTGAAGCAATGGGAGTTACTGGTTTACTTATGATCACAGTGCCTTTTTAAAAACTCACTGTCAGGCGGTGGTGGTACACGCCTTTAATCCCAGCACTTGGGAGGCAGAGGTAGGCGGACCTCTGAGTTTGAGGCCAGCCTGGTCATAGTGAGTTCCAGGACAGCAGGACTGTTTCACAGAGAAACACCAATGTCGTGTCTTTTTTGAATGTGCTGTTCTTGGATGTTACACATAAACCATTACTTTTTTTGTTTTGTTTTTCCTTTTCGAGTATTTTTAAAATCCCAATGAATTGGAGGCTGGAGAGATGGCTCAGTGGTTAAGAACACTGGCTGCTCTTCCAGAGGAACTGGGTTGAATTCCCAGCACCCACAGGGTAGCTCACAACCATCCATAATAAGACCTGGTGCCCTCTTCTGGCCTGCAAGCATAGATACAGGCAGAACACTGTATACATAAAAAATTCCAGTGAGTCGCAGAACTATATATATGTGCACATCCAATTTCATGTCATTCCAAATACAGTGCCATCTGGCTACTTTAGCAGATTAACCTTTCTGAGATGCATTTTATAAACTGCTAACAGCTTACATACCCTTCTCAGGTAATTTGCTCACAAAGAAGATTGCCTGAGACTCACATTTGACCCTATCTTTAAAATTACTTGTACAAAATGGAGCTTTTAGACTCCCCTGGCATTTACTGTTACGTTCTTTAAATAGTAATTGGAAATTAGGTTCAATTGTAGAAAATCTTGAGTTTGCATCATTTGTCAAGCTTAAGTAACATATTTGATTGGTTATTTGAGCTTTTCAGAATTCATGAATATATGGCTCAGCATCTTAGTTTTGTAGCTCTGAATGAAGGCTCAGCATTTAGTGGTGGAGCTTAATGGTAGAAATAATTTTTGTTTTGGGGGTTTTGGAGGGTCTTCTAAAGTACACTCTACTGTTGACCTAAAAAACACCCTTGACTGATAAAGTAGCACTGTTAAAATAGACACTTGGGAGCAAAAATGTAATAGATAATATTTGGAAAGGACCCCAAGTAGTATTTAGTAGCCACTCTATCTGGTGCTTCAGTGCGGTATCCTAAATTTGCAAAAGGGAGAAAACATGAGCAGTAATGGTTTCACGCATGTTTGTTCTTAAGTGTGTGTTGATTGGTTCAGTACTATTGAATTTGCAAACAGGGTTGACAAGCATCAGAAAAAGTGACATTTAAGTTTACTATGATCTTATCCATAGTGTTTGCCATTTTCTGTTTTTCATGAAACAAGGACTTACTTAGTTCCTGCAGTACAGAATGGAAAAATTAGCTAAATTCCTAGGCTGGAGAAGTAATTCCTGTGCAAAGCAATACCTTGTGAGTAAATACAGTTCTTTACTTGTAGGCGGTGTGATGATTAAATCTTGGTTGTCAACTTCCCTAGGCTTAAAGTCATTCTGGAAAGATTTCAGGTGTGTGTCCAGAAAGGTTTGAGGTGGGAATTCCTACCCTGGGGGTACTGCTATTCTGTGGGGTCCAGGATTGAGTAAGGATAAAGTGAGCCAAGAGCCAATATTCATCCCTGGCTTGATGCTGATGTAGGGAGACCAACTGCTTAACTCTAAGGTGCTTTTTGGGGTGTGTGTATAGTTTTGTTGTAGTAATAAGAAAACTAAGACAAGTGTGGATCAAAAGTTAGGAAAATTGGGCTGTGGAGATGGCATAGTGGTGAGGGGCACTGGCTGCTCTTCCGGAGGACCTGGGTTCAGTTCCCAGCAACCACATGGTAGTTCACAACTGTAACTCCAGGGGATCTGACAGCCTTATACAGACAAAAACACCAATACACGTGAGTTAAATTTTTTAAGTTGGGAAAATGCAGATACTGCTTGATTTAACATTCTTTTATGTTGTTTCCAACAATTTCTTTTACTATTCTGTGATACTTGGCCTTAAACTCACAGAGATCCACCTGCCTCTGTCTCCCAGGTGCTGGTATTAAAGGTGTGGACCACCACCACTGCCCAGCGAGACAGGGTTGGCTTTTTTTTCATTTTCTTTTTCTTTTTTTTTTCTTGGCTGTCTGGAACTAGCTCTATAGATCAGGCTGGCCTTGATGCCTCTTCTTCCCATGGGCTGGTGCTGGGATTAAAGAGCACCACCACCGCCTGTGATGTGTTGTTAAAAGGGATGTTTACTAGACATTTTTAGAAGAATTGCTAAATGACTTAAAGACTTCGGATAGGATGATGTCATAGAGTTTTATGTGTAAATTTTTAAAGGCACAGTTGGGAATAAAATCTTAAGATTTGTTCTCAAGGATCAAAAATAGCATTGGGATTTCTGAGGTGATGAAATAGTTGTATTTCTTTGCTGATGTAGCCCCAGGCAACTACCTGTGGCCGTGAACATTTAACTGTGAGTAGTATGAGGGAAGCATGTTTTAGCTTCCACAGCTACAGCCTTGTTTAAACATGCCGCTCTTTAAGGATTGAGAGGGTTTTCACGGAACAGCTCGTTTTGCTCAAGGGAACCTGTATCAGGTGATTCCAAACATGCCTTCTCAGAAGACATTTGTTTTAAATTCCCAGGATGAAGTTGTGCTTTATAGAGGGATTTAATACATGATTAACTCCTCTTCGCTAATCCAGAATTATTGCATGACAAAATAATGTCTATTCACTATCAACTCTTGAACACACTCAAATACATATAGTATCTAAGACTGTTGGTGTCTCCAGCTGGAGCTATGGAATGGTTTAGCACCAAGGCTTTTGAACTTAATGTAGTCCTAGAAACACAAAAGGATTTAAGTAAGTGATAAGTTAATTGATTTGCGTGCGTGTGTGTGTGTGTGTGTGTGTGTGTGTGTGTGTGTGTGTGTGTGGAGTGTGCAGGAATGCTGGGAATAGAGAGGTTCCGGTCCAGAGTAAAGAAGAAAGGAGGGCTGGGCCGTGGTAGCACATGCCTTTAACACCAGCACTCGGGAGGCAGAGGCAGGCTGCTCTCTGTGAGTTCAAGGCCAGCCTGGTCTGCAGAGCCAGACCCAGGACAGGTATGGGTTGAGGGAAGTCAGATGAAATGGACTAATTGAGCTCAGGCTGAAATTTTATTATAGAAGTATAGCTTTTTCTGTCACCAATTCTCAACTTACTTTTTGTTTTCTTCTAGCCTTATGGCTTGGGGATTTGTAGGAACTGGAAATATGAGTAGACCCATGGTCTGGAAATGTTCTGTGTCCACTGCAGACCACTGGCTTCCTTTAAGAGTTCTTGATGAAAACGAAGCTGTTTCTCCAAAGCTGCTTTTTGCCTAAGGAGACAACCCACCCCAGTTCCAGAAATGATTTAGCATTCAGCATTCAGTCGTCGTCTTCTTTTTTTTTTTTTTTGGTTTTTCGAGACATGGTTTCTCTGTGCTTTTGGAGCATGTCCTGGAACTAGCTCTTGTAGACCAGGCTGGCCTCGAGCTCACAGAGATCTGCCTGCCTCTGCCTCCTGAGTGCTGGGACTAAAGGCGTGTATTCAGTCTTATAAGTTGGTAGAGTTTTGGATTTGGGTTGTGGGTTTTAGTGGAAGATCATACTCTGTTCATTTAGTGCCTTTACATGAGACATTTGGGGGCATCATGAGACTCCTGTTAGGAAGAGGGGAAGTGGTAATTCCCAGTTCTTAAACTTGTGTTGCTGGAAGGGATTCCTTTGCTTGTTTGCTTGCTTTATTTAGGTTTGTCTTTTTGAGATAGGGTCTCCCTGTGTAGCCCTGGCTGTCCTGGAAACTCACAGGCTTAATCCCCTGAGTGCTAGGATTAAAATGGATTCACTTGCTTTAGAGATGAGGAAACAGTCTAGAGAAGTTAAAGTACAGGGGCGGATGTCACAGATGGAGATGAAGTCAGGTCAGTTGGCACTGGGTTCTAGCCCTTGGAGGAACGAGACGGCCCATTACCCCTTTAGTTGCTCAGCTACCTGAACTGGTTTTACATAATTGTTCTAGTACCTCGATAATGCCTGTCAGTTTTTTATGGAAAGTTGGGGTTCTAGAAGCTTGCTTTCTGTCGTACTACTACTGCTACGATACGTGATGTCTAGACTATTGAAGCTGAATTAGGACTTTTCTAATCACCCACTTTGTAATGCCCCTGACCACTGAAGAAAGTCCAGGGAAGGAACAACTCAAGGTTAAGTCTTGAGAGTTCTGGTGCCTTCTCTTTCTGGACCTCTTAAAGAGGATTAGAGTCCATTTAATTTGTGGAAAATTAGAAATCAATGGAGGGAGTGTTTACATTTAGTGTTGGAGACATGATTTCCCAGTTTGTACCTCGTCTATCCTGACAGTTTTGAGGAAGAATCTGGCTGCAATTCTCCCAGGAGTCCTCCAAGATTCCTGCTGCGGCAGCCCCCCAAGTGCCACAACTACAGAACTGTACCACCACACTTAGCTCACCTTCCTGTTTCTATGGTGGTAAAAGATCAAAGTGCTCTTGGCCCCAGGTAAGAAGGAACTTTAGTTCCATCTGGTCTTGGCGTACCTCCCTGGCTTCATCCAAAGTACCACTTTTCACCCTCATCCCAGCAATGCTGGGCTTTTATTTAACATGTCACATGACAAGCTTTCTGTCACATCTTTAAAGTTTTTCTGCATAGCATTTTGTAGCTAGCCTAAAAAACAAACATGGCGGGGCCTGATGGTACATGCCTTTAATCCCAGCAGTGGGAAGGCAGAGAGTTTGAGGCCATCCTGGTCTACAGAACTAGTTCCAGGACAACTAGGGCTGTTACACAGAGGAATCCAGTCTCGAAAAACCAAACTACACAAGACCAAAAATATTGTCTTCAGTATTTCTCCATCCTTATCCCTTGACTGTGAATATCATACTTTTGAATCCCTAGAGTCTACAATTTACACAATGCGTCTTGGTATTGGCCATAACTCAGTATTTGGTCTTGGTGGAGATCTTGCTCCTCTTTCACTGGGGAGTTGAATACAGGGCATAATCTAAATATTCTACCAACCTGCTGCACACTAGCCCTGGGATTTACTTATCTGTAAACCAGATTTAGAGAAATGATCTCTTAAATGCGCATCTAGCTTCAATACAAGTTCTATAAGCCATGACAGAATCCTGCGCTGTTAGTAGCTCTTTGTGTTTTAATCTTCCTAACCATGCTCTAGGGGATGAGAGAACTGTGGTTTAAGGCCGTGTAAGGTGAGAACTGGCACCAGGTCATCAAGCCTCTGAAACAAGCCCTGACAGCAGCTTTTGTCCAACTCTTGCTTGAGAAGTACCTGTCTTGCTCCTGGGCAAGTCTCACGGCTTCCTCCAGAGCCAGCCTTGCCGCTGCCTCTTCCCGTTGCCTCTTTTCCTCAGCCTCCCGCCGAGCCTTCTCTTCTGCTTCCAGTTTCTGCCACTGGTACTCCAGCCGTTCTTCTTCAGCCATTTCCATCAGGCGTTTCTGTTCTTCTGCTAACTGCATTTCCAGTTCTCTCTGCCGTTGCTTCTCCGCCTCTGCGGAACATAAAGAGGTGTTCAGTGGAGGGGCATCACTAGAGCAGTTGGTATTTCTGGTCTATCTTTCTAATATTCGAGAGCCTCCGTGGGTTTACTAATCCAAGCCTCTGGCAAAGTGCCTATGAGTATTAAAAAGCCTTAGGGAAGGTTTTCCTAACTGTTGAGTTCATGGGGCAGTGTGCAGCTGTGTGGGCAGGAGCGTCAGACCAGGGTCTAGAGAAACACGCTGACCTACCTAGACTCTGACTAGTCTAAAGAGTGCAAACAGGAATTGACCACAGCATCATCTGCTGAACTTTCTACCTTGTCTGGAAAAGTCTCCTGATCTGGAAAAGATGATCTGATCCATGCCTGAAGATGTGGCCTGAGGCTCTCCAGATATTTGTGACTAACTCTGCCTGTCTGAGAAAGGGGCCAAGTAGAGCAGTTCAGATAGCTCCTGAGCAATGCTGGCAAGGGCAATTACTGAACCAGAAGACCGACCCAACCCTGCAATCATTTCCACAAGAGTCTTCTGTTCATATTCCATCCTTTTATATCCACCCATCTATAGTCAGACATAATTACCATTATGGAAAAAAGAACAAAACAGCTTACACATGTGGATTTAAAATATGTTTGATCCAGGAGATGGGAGCTAAAAAAAAGCTCAGGGGTTTTCTCACCAGCCCTCTCCACCTCCTCCTGCTGCCTTTTTCTCTGCAGTTCTTGTAGTTTCCTCCGGAGCTCCTCTTGCTGCTGCCGGGCTCTCTCCTGGGCCACGTGCAGTTGGCGCCTCCTCTTCCTCTCCTCTTCCTCCTGCCGCTGCCGTTCTTCCTCCAGCCTCTGCTTCCTCAGGCTGAGAACACAGCGGATGTCAGAGGAATGGCAGAAAATACAGGCCCAACCAACTTGCAATAGGCTTTGGAAGCACCCCTTGAGAACAGGTTTTCTACAGCCACGGTTGAAGGGTAGAGGTGAGAGACGGGTCTAGAAGAAGAAACCTAGACGTTTCAGCATATAGCTCAGTGCTGTGGCCCAGGATTTAAACGCCATAAATTCTCTGCATTTTATTTTCTATTTTTTTAAAATTTATTTTATGTGCATGGGGATTTTTTGCCTGTCTACATAGGCATATCCCTGGGAACTGGAGTGGTAGACTGTGAGCTGCCTTGTGGGTGAAGGAAATGAAACTCAGGTCCTCTAGAGGAGCAGCTAGTGATCTTAATCCTTGGGCCATCTCTCCAGCCCCTTTATTTTCTATTCAAGTATGGATCTTGAAATTCTTGTCTCTTAGGGTTGTGGAGATTAAGTTCGAGACCTGTGAAAGCCTAGTACAGAGCAGACAACAGCAGGAGTTGGATAAATGCGGGAATGAATCTCAACACCTTCCCCCAAATTCCCCATGAGCATCTATCTTGAGTAACCCACATGGTCAAGGCAGTTTCTTATCTCTCTGGTCCAGGTTGTTCCTGTGATTTCAGGGCAGGGCAGGAGCCTTAGCACTGAGCTATACCCCTGGGGAAGGTTTGCCCTGCCTTGTGTCTCTGGGCTGCTGGCCCACCGGATCTCCTCAGTGCGCCTCTGCTGCTCCAGTTCCAACTCCTCCTTCATCTTCTCTGCTCTCTCCAGCTGCTCCTTATGGAACCTGGCCAACTCTTCTTGCTCCCTTCTCTTCCGCTCCACCTCCAGCCGCCTCATCTCTGCCCTCTCTAGGCGAATTCTGTCCCGAGAAGCCTTATCCAGGAGGGCCTAAGAGACCAGAGTGGTATCAGTGTAAGGGACAGACCCAGCTGCAGCTCAGATTAGTTTTCTCTAATCAGAGATGGAATCCTAAAGCTGACTCTACACTGCCACCACAGTGGCATAGACTGCCTCTGCCTGCCTGGCTGAGGGGCTGGAATGACCTACATTCAAATCTTTCGCTTGCTTTGGGATTCGGGGAGCACGGCTGTCCTGATATGGTCTTCCTTAAGGCTACATCCAGTACTCCCTGAGATAACAGAGGTGCCATCATACTCTCCTGTGTGTCAGAAGTTCTGGCCTTTACAACCCTAGTCGCACTTTAGAACTGCCCAAAGAGCTTTAAAATATGCCAGGGCTCCATTTGGACCAACAAATGAAAATCTCGGGGGTGGGGGTGGGACTCCTGGAGTTTTAGAAACTTGGAACTTGAAGCTAGACCTGGAAGGCATGGTCCTGTTAAGAGGGCTGTTTTAGCTGCACGGTGGTAGCACCTGCCTTTATTCCCAGCACTCAGGAGGCAGAGGCAGGCCCTGTCTATAAAGAGTTCCAGGACAGCTAGGACTGTTACACAGGGAAACCCTGTCTTGAAAAACAAACAAACAAACAACAACGACAAAAGAGTGTGTTTCACCAGATGCAGTATGCAGTCTTGGCTCTAGAGGAGTCAGGCTCAGTTAACCGACTGTTTTAGTGGAGGGTTTTTTCCCAGCTTATAAAATGTATCTTCCTTTTTCTCTCCAATGTTGCCTCCTTACTCAGTCACAATTTTAGGTGGGGAACACAGATAAACTCTGTCCTACCTCTGGAGTCTAAACTCCTTGGCTCTGCAGAGGCCACATGCTACTATGGATTGACAATAAATCTAAGGAACTCTGATGATCTAGAAAGTTCTGCTCCTAGATTAAAATCTCCATCCAATTGTGCAGGCAGAGTTCTGCAATCTGAGAAGGTCTGAGGACACCAAGGGAAAGACTGTCCATTAAATAGACAAGCGGTTGGGCGGTGGTGGCACATGCCTTTAATCCCAGCACTCGGGAGGCAGAGGCAGG
>LOJH01023757.1:2747-21419 GCA_001685095.1 Ellobius talpinus | reverse complement strand
AATACAATTTATGTGTTGTTATTTCGGGGTATAAGCTAGCCGTGCGGGAGCTGGCCTGATGAAAAGAAGGCCTGCTCCCCTTTCACTACACATACATGTACATATGTATGTGTACACACACACACACTGTGTGCAGCTCTCTTTACAAGCAGTGGATAGTAGCCAATGACCCAAATATGCACATGTGCACCACTTGAACACAATGTCTCCAAGCCCTCGGCTGGTGAGCTGAGCACATACCCGAGAGACAAGAGCATCCGTAGACACGGTGGAAGATGGTTTGAGTGTGAAATGATCCCTGTAAACTCGGTCCCTAGTTGGAGGCTCTATCTGGGAGATTTAGGAGGTGCAGGCTTGTTGGTGGAAGCATGTCCCTCGGGGGCAGGCTTTGAGAGTTTAACGATTCTTGCCATTTCAAATTCTTGCTCTCTGCTTCCTGCCTGACATTTAGCATGTGAGTTCTCAGCAGCCTCTGCTGCCCTTCCTGCCTGCTGCTGGGATCCCTACCATGATGCTGATGCACTCTCAACCCTCGGGAGCTGTGAGTCCAAATAAACCCTTCCTTCTCTAAGATGCCTTGATGATGGCACTTCGTCACAGCTGTAGGAACTTAACGAAGACAGGCTGCTAGTTGGCAAGTGGTCCAGGCAGTGATGGTGTCAGATATCTGCTCCTTTATGATTTAGGGCTGAAGAAAATGAGCCACAGCACCTGCTGGAGGCTGGAAGCTGAATGCAGCTCTGAAGGAGTCCTGAACAGACCGGGAGGGAAGGGAAGAGTTCTCTGGCTTCACAGAAAGGAGATCGTGATGATGGTATTTGGGATAACATGATAAGAGAGTACACACAGCTGCAGTGGCAACCCTCATAATCTCAGCCTGGGTAGAGTCTCATGCCTCCGTGTGATGGGTATCTGCATGGCCCCATAGACACCAGGGGAAATCAAATTGTGCAGTAAGACTAGAACCAAACATGGCATAAGGTCACATGTCCTTCTCTGGATGACTTGATAATGAGAGTGTAGCAGATTTACTACCAGAATACTACTTGCCCATAAAAAGAATGAAATCTTATTATTCTATAGTAACCAGTAAGTCTTCCTTGTAGAACAAGTGGAAGAGTGGGTCCCTGGGAAGTTGGTACAGACATTCAAGAAGAGGTGCCAGGCAACTGAGTGGAGAACCCCTTGTTATTGCTTAGCACTGTAAGACAAATGAACCAATGGCACGTTTCTGAATGGCCACCACAGAAATTAAAATGTCCAGCATGCCAACGTGGTGAATGCTGAAGAGATGCCAGCTCTATTAGTCTGCTTCCCATTGCTGTGAAAAAACACCTCATCCAAAAGCAACTTGGGGGACGGGGGGCTTATTTGGCTCACAGATTATAGTCCATCCCTGAGGGAAGTCAGGCTGCGAGCAGGAACCTGGAGGCAGGAGCTGAAGCAGAGACTGTGGAGGGGTGCTGTTCACTAGCTTGCTCTCCATGGCTTGCTCAGCCTGCTTTCTTCTAAGCTCAGGACACCAGCCCAGGATGGCACTGTCCACAGTAGTCTGGTCCCAGCCACATTTGTCATTCATTAAAACAACGCCCCACAGACTTGCTCATAGGTCAGTCTGTTGAAGATAATTTCTCCATTAATTCCTTCTTCCCGAATGACTCTAATTTGTGTCAAATTGACAAAAACCAGCCAGCACAGAGGTACTTACTAGTCTGAACTGTTGCACATAGCTACACATACTAGGCATGTATGGACTTAACATTGTGTATGCCTTAAAGCTGGATGAATTAAATATAAAAAAATAATAATTTTCTAAACTTAATTATTGAGCTAGGAAGGCTACTTTCCTGTATCTGCTCTGTGAAAAATTGTGTGTGTGTGTATGTGTGCATCTGCCTGTGTGTCTATGTGTGTGTTGGAAGATAACTCAGTTTCCGCTGCCTGTCCAAGCATAGGGCATCTTCATGCCCTCCATGGTTCTTTGTGGGTGTTCTGATGACCTTGACTCTCTTCAAATGTCATTACCCCTATTCATGAGTGTGGCCCATCCATGAGTCATGCAGAGTCTACACGGAAGATGAAGGAAAGGCAAGTACTGCTAGGCACTCTGTTTTCCTTACATGTGGAAGGTCTGGGGGTTGCTGGTCAGTTTTCTGGGTGTTCACCTGCCGTTCGCATGGACACTGTTCTAAAGATACTCAATATCACATCCTCACTGAAATTAATATTCAGACAGGTTGTTCCCGTTAGGATAAATTCTCAGGAGTGAATCATTTCCCTTGAGGGGAAATCAATTACATCTCCTGGTTACATGAATGAGTGGACATTTTCCATCTTATTTACTAATTGGGTTTATTCTTTTGGAAATGTTTACTAATAATTTTATCCATCTACAGATTCTTAGCATTCATAATTTTATCACTTTACTTGATGTTGATATAAAATGTCTTTTTATCACTCGTGTGTGTGAGAGAGTGTGTGCATGAATGCATGTAAATGTGAGCATATGTATAGAGACCAGAGGCTAACCTTTGACTTAATTCCTCAGGTGTCACCTACCTTGTTTTAATTTACTCATCTTAGTCAGTTATTTATTTATTTATTTATTCATTCATTCGTTTGTTTGTTTGTTTGTTTGTTTGTTGAGAGAAGCTCTCTAACCTGAACCCGGAGTTCACAAATTGGCATAGACTGACTGGCCAGCGAGTCCTAGGGATCCACTTGTCTCTGGTGCCATAGAGGTGGGTTTTACAAGTGTACAAACACACCAGCATTCTTCACTGGGGTCATGGGTTCCTCATCTTACACACTAAGCTGTCTTTCGGGTCGTTCATTATGATTTTTATGAGTTCTTTCTATGCCTGACTTGGTAAGCCACCAAGGGCCATGTGTCCATAGCCTGTGTTGTATAGGTGCATCTTAGCTGATCCACAAAAAGTCTGGTCCATTACTCCTTGAGTGAGTTCACGCTCACATGACAGAGGGATTTCAGACTGACACCCACACTAATAGTGTTGATTCTATCATCTGTTATCTATAAATGTTCTAGAACTTTATATGCATTATCATTCCTGCTTTAGAACCTAGTTTTTTATTCACTAGTTATATTTGGCTTGATGAAAAGGCCAAGCTCCATACATTTCTTTTATAGGGGATTCATTCAACATTCAGTGTTGAAGATCATCAAACATCCCATAAAACAGAAATACTTCAGAGGAGAGTCTTGGGGACACACACATCTGGCAACTTCTGAGTAAAGAACAGACAACAGTGTATGTGTGAGGAAGTGATGGATCACCATCATTGCCCCTGGGCTGGCAGGATGCTCAGCGGAGGCAACTTACTCACTGTGCAAGCTTAAGGACCCGAGTTCAACTCCTGGTATCCACGTGAAGATGGAAGGAGAGACCAGCTCCACAGAGTTGTCCTCTGACCTCCACATGAACTCTGTGGCACTCATGCATCCACTTGCAAACACCTTACACACACACACACCACACCATGAGAGAGAGAGAACATGTGTGAACATTCACACACAAATAATTTAAAGAACCCATTTCACCTTTTAAAAATGATTGGCAGTTTAAAAGTGGTTGGCATGTGACATTTCCCTTCCTGTAGCCTCATGTGTTTTCTTGGTGACCTGGTGTGCCAGGACATGAGTTACAGTTTGTCTAGACTGTGCCTACTACTTATGCTGAGCAATGGGTGGAGAGGCTCAGGGCTCATGATCTGAAGTCTGATGTGGAGGAGAGAGCCACAGGCCCATGAGCAAACAGAGTTTGAGGCTCACGGCTGCAGACGGTGACTCAGCAGCAGCCACCTGCTTCCTGCCCTGTATCTTCTGGGGCCCTGACCTTGGACTACAACAATATTTTTTAGCTCTCGTGAGAGCTTTTAGTCACTATGGCAAGACACTCGATGTAAACAGCCTAAAAAGAAATAGGTATTTTGATCACAGTTGAAGGGCTCAAAGGCAGAGAGAGCATCTTCAGTGGTTTTCAGAGCCGACTGGCATTTTGATTTTGTAACCACTGAAGCGGAGAACATTGCTTCGCATAAATCCATGGCACAACATGGCAGAAAGACGTTTAGGTCTGCTTCAGAAATTGTTGGGGATTCTATCCCGATTCCCAGCCAAGATTCATTTAAATATTTTTTTTAAATGAAGCTCAAGTCCACAACTCAAACAACCATTTTTAGAATCAGATATTCTAGCACAGTCCAATGCAATGATAAACCAGCCCGACTAGTGTATGCTGAGGAACAGTGGTAGGAGAATAGTAGAAGCCTTTGCTTTCCGCTGCTAATCCATCCCCACCTCAGCAAGAGCAGGAGGCTTTGCATGTGCAGTGAAAACCTTGCAGCCCGTGATCCACCGCAGTCTCTCATAGTCTGAGTCTGTGTTTCAGTGCTTGCTGGTGTCGTGTGGCCTGAGGGTCCGAGTAGCGCAACCTCTGTGTGCTATGTTGAGAACCAAAGCGGCCGTGCAGCTGTGTGGCTTAGTCAGTACAGGTGAATTCTGCTAGAACCCCTCCGATTCACTGCACATTTGAATCTGAATTAATTTTTATGGTTGTATGTTCAGATACCTTTTCCTGCCTCTTGCCAAACGTTCTGCAACCCTCACATTAGAGACCATGGTTTAAAAAGCTGGGGTCTCAGCTAGAAAAGTCATGAGGTAAAGTCTTGACTTTGCTCCTGCCGTCTGGGCTAGCCTGGGGAAGCTCCTATGCCCTCCATCTCTATATTAATGGAATAAGAAATTGTCCAGCCTACTATGGTGGTGCAAGATAGTAAACCCAGTGACTCGGGAGGTTGAAACTAAACAAGTTCAAGGGCTAGGCTGAACCAACCCAGAAAAGTTGCTGAGAACCTAGTTCAGTTTTTTTTCTTCAGAAATGTTTTAAGGGCTAGAGATTAAACCCTGTAGTACAGCAATGTCTTGGTTATGCACCAGGCCCCAATATCACAAAACAAATGGACAAACAAACAAAAATGTTATCCAGATAGCCTATCACCTACAGGCCGGTAACTTCCTACATTGTCAGACTTGCAGCTTGCGGGCGTGGGGGGCTAGCTGGCTAGAGAAATTCAAGACAGGCACTGTGAATCCTTCATCGAGATTGAGATGCCAACAGACAGAAGAAAGAGAGCAATCCTTGCACCCAGCCCCAGTTCAGAGACTCCATCAGCCCCCAGTTTCAAAGGGATGCCAGTCAATAAACAGCTAGTCAACTTAAGCTGTTCACTACCCCAACTCCCTGACATTTACAATCTAAACACATTAACAACCCAGTCAGAATTTCGCTGAGGAAGAACCCAGACCAAGAAGAAATATCACTGCGGAACTGAGGTGCCTCTGTTCTTTGAAGGCAGCCTAGAGATGAGGGATGTGGAAACAGGGTACCAGTGAGAGCCACAACCTAGCGAGAGCTCAGCCATGGTCCTCCCTGGGGTACCAGGTCTCAGTTGGGTGAGGGAGAAATGGAGTTGGAATTTCATTCTCAAGACAGAAGGCGGGCCCACGTGGAGCTCTGGGACTTGTCTTGGTTAATCTCTCACTGAGGAGATAAGAACCAGGTCTGGTCTGATAAACAGCTTGACATTTCAAGTACCCTGTATTATTGGAAATCATGGTGCCAGGTCAGTCTTAAGTGCAGCATCCAAAGCCCTAAACAGGGGGGAGTTTGGGGTCTAACGGCGGTTACTGAAAGCCGACCTGATGTGTTTACACATCAGGACCAGGTATGGCTCTCTGAACCTGAGGAATGAGAAGCGCCATCTATAACATCTCTTAATACAAATTCATAACAGGTCAGCACAGCGCTAATAATTCTCTCATGCCCGAGATGGATGCTGGCCCACCACAGGTATTTATTTTATGCCCTGAGCGGCAGCCTTTCACCAGTTCTCAGAGGGCTAGCAGGCTTTGGGCTTCTGATGGGTCTCTGCCCTCCTTGTTCCTGTCAGAAGACCGAGACATACACCAAGCTGGACTTGCCTCCGTCTGGGAAGGTCACAGCTAGGGAACGGGGCACTCATCCCCTGGAGGAAACTCTAGCTGAGTATGGAGAGGTTAAATGGCTTCAGAGTAGTAAACGGGCATGCTGGGATAGGGTGAATGATTAGGAAGCCAAAGACGGCCTTGATGAGCCCACAGTTGCCCTCTGTCAATCAAAGCATGCTCATGAAGGGATCCAGAGCATTGGGAAGGAACGTGGCCCGGATGGAGCTCAGGCTTAGCGCAAGGCTGTGAGCAGGGAACCAAGGAACCACTGTTCACTTTGACAAGTGGACTGAGACAGACACACAGAGCCCATCTTCCATGAATTCTACCCATTCGTCCTCCTTTTCCTTTTGGCTTCTTCTTTACCTGTGGCCATTTACTGCCTCTGTTCACCTCTACTTGAATTCTGTGCCCTTCACCCCACATGGCTGCCATAGAGCCTCCAAACAACAGGAGAAAAAGTGTGACCCTTGGTGGCCCCCGTTCCCTGGCATCTCTGAGTCACCCAAGGTCATGAAATAAGCAGAAAGAGTGGGGGCAAGTGAAGTGTGTCTTCTGGTCCTGTGGAAATGGGATTGCATCCTTGTCACAGAAGCCCATACTTTCTGTGAGTAAACCCAAGTGTTTGGTGTGGAAGATGATTGCCCCAGGAGGCCATAGCTGGGAGTATTACAGACCCGGCCAGAGCCCTATGCTGGGATCTTTGAGGACATCACACTCTCTCTAAGAGTTGGGAGATGTGAGTGACTGACCACTGCACAGCAATGTGGAGATGGTGACATATATTCCAGTGGATGGCCCTACACACCTGTCCTCCTGCCTTCTCGTCTTGGGGCTCCCTCCCCTCCCTATTTTCATCTCACGGTCTTTCTCAGGGAACACTGGTGATGGTCTCAATTCCAAAAGAAAACCATGGACCTGCCAGGGGCCAGACTGGTGTGCCGCGCTGAACCGGAAGGCACATTGGGAAGGAGGAACGCTAACGGGAACGGGATGAGTCGTCTAAAACGAAAGCGAGTGGAGGGCTGAGGAGGTGGGTCAGTGGGTAAAGTGTTCATGATGAAAGCACAAGGACCCGAGTTCAAATCTCAGAAAATCCAGGCATGGTGCTGTGTTTCTGGTCACCACTACACCATGTTAGGGAGGTTAGGGTTAGGGAGGCAGAAACAGGAGAACCCCTGGACTTTGCTGGCCAGCCTACCTAGCTAGAACGGTGAGTTCTGCAATCAGTGAAAGTCCTTGTGTCCGGATATATAGTGGAGGATGGGCAAGATAAAGGAGTTTGTAGCTGAGTCTGATCACATGAGGTCAATCTAAGGAACCCACACAGAATCAACCCCTGCAAGTTGTTCTCTGACCTCCACACGTTCCTTGTGGCACGTGTGTGCCCACAGACATACCCACAGGCTGAGACACATGTACACACATAAATAAATAAATACGCCTTGTAACTCTGTTGGTTTTGAGTGTCCAGCATTAGTTCCAACCCCACAGGGCGGAGCTTTGTGACTGGTGCCTTTGTGTAACAACTGCCTAAGCTCCTCCCTCACAGGTGTGGAAAGCCGCCAGAGCTATGGGTGGAAAAAAACAACCTTACTGATTAAACGGCCTGTGCTGTCAGGCTGCTTATATATTACCATTTAAGTCTAGACAGTGGCCAAAACCTGAAGAGAACAGAGGCTAGAGCAGTTCCAAGGCAGAGAGCATCAAGAAAGACTTGTGTACAGAGATAACAATCTATCAACGAGAAAGAGCCTAAAATACTAAGGAGATTATTAATCAAAATACTAATAATCAATGCTAATCAATGTGAATATGAATACTAAATACTAATGACTCTGTTCCACTCTGCAGTTACATTGGACCAGTCTTCCTACTACAAAATCATAGAAGGGACTGAATTGGTGACCCTTCTGTTCCCGGGCTTTTTTTTTCTTTAGGAACTAAGAGGTATAGAAATTGAGAGAAGAGAGACATGGCTTCCCGACAACAAGGTGGCTCTGGCCCTCCCCTCCCTTGTTGTTCCTCCTAGTTCCATCCAAATGCTCACTCTGCTGGAGTTAGTCACCATGGCCTGGCCTAGCTGTGGCAAGCTCCTCCCTCCCCATTGTAGACAGGCACAAAGGGAACCTCCTCTAGCCAACGCCAACCACTTAGGGGACAGGATCCCCACCCTGCTGACAGCTCTGTGAGTCAACCCGGAAGCTGCTCCCCCCCAGGTCAGGTGGTTGGGTGATGCCATTGTGCCAGACAAGCCCTGGATTCCTCAGCCTGTGAGCAACCCTCTGGCAGGGCAACGTGAGTTGTCCCATTCCTGATCACAGAACTTGGGTCGATTTGTTTAAGTGACTGAGGCTGGGGGATCATTAGTTATGCAACAGTGAATAGCTGGAGCAGGAAATAATCAAGGAAGCGAATCTACCAAGGGCAGCCTCCAAAAGACTGAAAAGAATGATAAACTCCTAGAAAGAGAAGTCAAAGACTGAAAACAAACAAACAAACAAAAAACAAGGCATGGCAAAGGGGTGGGGGGGAGTCACCAAGACTCGACAGGTATTAGAGAGATAGCATGGAGTCACTAAGACCCCACTGATACTATTGAGATGATGGGGAGTCACCCAAGACCCTAGAGATATTAGCGAGACTATGTAGGGTCATCACATACCCTGTAGATATTAAAGAGACAGTGTCGAGTATCACGAACAATTGAATCAAAGAAATTCCACAACTTACATGAAGTGATCAAATTGCCGAGTGCAATAGACAACCTCCCGAAGCAGACCGGAGAGGCATAGGGAGCTTGGGCCCGCTGTACTACCATAAGTCGCACTGACGTTTCTTCATTGAAAGTCCTCCACAAAGAAAATTCCAGACCCAGCTGGTTTCCATCAAACATAAAGACATAATACCAACCTTATGTAAATTCTTAGAAAATACAAGAAGAAAGGAATGCATCCCATCTTATGAAGCCAGCACAACCCTGATAATGAAACGTGACACAGTTGTTAAAAGAAAATCACAGGCCAATTGCCCTTCATTAGCACACAGGCAAAACCCTTCAAATTCTTAACACAGGCAGCAGGGCAGTGTAGAGAACCCCCCACCTCAGCCCAGACTGGCATTTCTTGGTAAACGCAGTTTTTACTGAGTTGTTTTGTTTTATAAGATTTATTTTTGTGTTTTCACTTGTGTGCATGCCTGTGGGTCTGTGTGGGGGTCTGTGCACATGAGAGCAGGTGCTGGCAAGAGCAAGGCATCTGACCCTTGGAATGGGAGCTACAGGCTTTTGTGAGCTGCCTCCTGTGGGCGCTGACAACTGAACTCGGTCCTCTGCAAGAGCAGCAAGTGCTCACAACCACTGAGCCATCTCTCCAGACCTCAGGAACTTTTCTGAAATGCTGTCCCCAAACTCCCCCACAGTCACCCCCTGCCTGCCGCCCCAATTTCTTTTGACCACATCTCATGTGCTGAGATGACTCCAAAGTCATGTCTTTGGCATGAGAAGGGTTTGCACACAACAAACTGAGATGCTGAGGCAGGAGCATGACCAGGTTTTCCTCTGACGGTTCCACTCCTTCACAGCACAGGCAGGCTACATTATCTAAACCTGAGCCCATAAGACGCTGGACAAGAGCCACAGATGAAACCCAACATTCTGGAGATGTGGACTTGCTACTATCCTGACCCCTAGTCTGTGGGCTTGCTGCCCTCCTGACCCATGGTCCAGGTCAAGGCTAGATCTAGGAAGTGTTGAACTTGAAGGTAAACAGTGAATCTAGCCTGGGAGGCAGCAGGGGAAGCAATAAAAACAGTCCGTCTTCCAGCCTCCAGTCTTTAAAACAAAGATGTTTCTACAAATCCTGACAATTTAATACAGTAGATGATAAGCCAAGGAGTTGTTTTCCCTGCTTTTCCGCTGCGCCTTGCTTAGGTCACTGGGCTGTTAGCAATCCCTGTCTCCCGACTCCGGAATGACTAAATGTGTCACTTTGTTTTATGAACAGGCCAGCTGTTGTTTGCAATTAGCTCCCTGTCATGGGTACCCAACCTATTGTCTTATTATAAACCTTGTGAAAATAATATCGAAAGAGACGGGACGCGAAAACCCAAAACAAACCAACAGAAGCTGGACGGGGACATGTGTTGTTTACTCGGAAGTATTTATCGGGAGTGAAATATGGGAGACCGTCAAGGGGGAGGGGGCAGGCAGGCTGGATTTCTCAATGGCTTGGGGAAGTTGTGTTCCTTTGCGAAGAGAGCAGGTGTTAAAACAATGAGAAGTGACCTCTGCTTGGGGTTAGGAAGGCTGCCTCAGTGTTTGTTAAGAAACGGGACAATAATAAAAACAACATCCTGCGCTCCGGAGAGAGCCTTTCTACCCTGTTCTCACGCAGGGCAGCTTTATTTATGGTTATTTATAGATAGCAGAAGTGGCTTAGAAGACACACACACACACACACAGACAATCACTCACACACATTCACATACACTCACATTCACACACACATACACACATTCACAGGCACACACGCAAACATACACATACAGGCACACACTCATTTCCCAGGGGAGGTGAACTTTACTTGACGTAATTCGGCTGTGGTGTCTGTGGGAGCCTTTTTCTCCCCAGGAACTCTGTCCAGAATGCTGTGCTCTGCTGCTTGAATCTTTTTTTGTTACCAGCTTCCTTTCCATGACATTGACCAAATCAGACTCATTTCCAGGATATACAATGCTTGGAGGCACAATTGTGATAGCTGGAGAGAAGCCAAGATTGGCAACCCAAACTGCAGCCTGGGAATGACCTGACCTGGCAGGGTCCCAAAGACAAGCTGCTCCCAGGGACACCTGTGCTAAGTCTCATCTGCAGACCTGTGTAGAGCAGACACTGGATGATTGGCGTATGCCCTAAGATCCCTAGCTAGTCCCTGGGGCTAGAGGGTGGCCTGAGGGTTAAAGAGCTTGCCGGGAGGTCACGGCAGGGCACCTATAATTCCAGTTCTCATAAAGTAGAGACTTGTTCTAGCTAGGTTTTGCCAGGCTGACACAAATCTAGACATACCTGGAAGGAGGGAATCTCAGCCGAATAACCGCTTCTATCAGATGGCCCTGTGCACATATGTGGAGCATTTTACTGGTTGCTAATTGATGGTGGAGGCAAGAATGGTGCTACCCATGGGCAGGCTGTCATGAGTTGCATAAGGAAGGTAACTGGGCAAGTCAGTAAGCAGCCTTCCTCCAGAGTCTCTGTGTCGGTCGGTCCTGCCTCCTGGGTTCTTGCCTTGAGTTCCTACTTTGGTTTCCCTTGATGACAGACTGCAAGCCAAATAAACATTTTCCTCCCCAGAGTTGCTTTGGTCATGATGATTTTATGACAACAGAAAACAGACTAGGGCCCAGTGGATCCCTGGAGTGAGCCGGCTGTTTTGACTGATTGTGTTGAGCTCTGGGTTCAACTAGATCCCGGCTTCAATGAATAAGGTGGAGGGAGAGCCACTGAGAAAGACTTCAGACTTCAACCTCTGGCCTCCACATGCATGGCCACATACATGCACACATGTGCATATGCACTCCCTCTACATGGGAGACAGATGTTTCCGGCAGCCCAAGAACAATGCTGTATGAACAATGTATGGACAGTTCTGGGGAGAACTTCAGACTCCACGTAGCTTCTGGACTTACATAACAGCCAGCAGAAGGCAGGTTCAAATTTGCATTTAGGATCCGTTCAGTCCCATAACTACCCAAGGAGAGTCAGAAGTCTCCCCCTTACAAATTGGAAAACTCCCTAGGGACCTCGAGGGGCTCTCGGGAAGGGTAAAATCTGTGGTTGTCTCTCTTGTGATCTTGGTGAAGATCCCATCAATGTATGCTGTAACTAATTCACTAAAGGCACATGTTACACTGGTCCAGATACACATGCAAACATAACGAGCCCAGTTCTCATCTGTTCCTTCTGTGTGGACTTGACGCCTGACATAAAAGTGGCCCGCCACAACAGACAGCTTCGTAGCTGTCATCTTAAAACACTTCTCTCTGAAGAATGACATTTCTGACTCAGAAGCCCAGAGGCGTTTCTTACATCTCAGTTTGGAGGAGCAGGGCCTTCCAATTCTGAGTGAACTTCAGGTACCTTGACTTTCATCTAGCCCGGTACACTTCTCTTTCTGCGGTCTACCCGAGCGGCGAGCTGGACAGAATCAAAGTCGACCGGAAACTCCTGCTTCCTTTCTGCTGGGCCTTGAAGTGCCCATCAAATGATGTCTGGATCCCGAAGTACTTACTGTTCGACTCCCACACTCCAGACTCTGCTCGGGTTGAGTAAACTCATTCTGACAGACTCCACTCCTGCCTGGGCTCAGTGAGGGAACTGAGGGAAGTTGCTGAGGACACCAGAGCCCTGATTACCAGAGGAGGAGCCTGGCTGAGTCTGGCTGTGAAAGTGTCCCCCTGCCCTAAGGGCTCGCAGGACATGTCCAGCTGGTGGCACTGTTTACGAGAGGCTCTGGGGATTTCAGGAAGGGAGGACCAGCCACTAGAGGCAGCTAAATGGTTGTGGGTCCTGGATGCTCCGTTTACCTCTTGACCTCTCTGCTTTCTGGACACTGTGAGAGAGCAGCTCTGCTCCACTGGGCTGTTCCCATCATGATGGACGCACACCTCTTGACTGCGAACCAATAGAAACCTTTCTTCCTTTTGAGTAACCGATACAAAGTCCGTCTTCTAAACCATGAGGTAGTCACTCTGAATACACAAGGCCACGCTGCCCAGTTTCTCCAGCACATGGAAGTTTAAAACAAACAACAAACAAACAAAACCATTGGGAGGTGGCTGTGGCTCAGCAGATAAGAATATATACTCTAGAGGAGTGAAGCTCACTTTCAACTCCAATGCCAGGCAGAGCACAACTACCCACAAGTCCCGCCCCAGGAAATCTGTGGCCCTCTTCTGGTCTCTTCAGGCACTGCGCTCACGTGCACATAACCCACACACAGACCCGAACCTCCACGCATATTAAAATGAAAATTAATCCTCCCTTGAAAGAAACTATCAAGGAAACACCACCATGTGCTCTGAGTGGCACAAGGAGTACTCTCAACTTGTAGAGGGAGACTGGGTTTCAGAAGTGTTAGTGGCATCAATCCAAGATGAAAGAACGGGACTGGCCATTTTGATTGATTGCAGTTTTACTTGTGTTACTTGAACATCCAGTTTAGATCTTGGCTTCCAGAGGGCTTTGCATGTGGGGATCTAGTCACACACTGCCTATGTCTCCCGCTCACCTCCTAAAGGCAGAGTTGCTATCACAACTCCCTATTCTATGGCTGCATACACTGCGCTAAGCATAGCACTGAATGGCGTACTGTGCTTCGCCTAGTATTGAGTGAAGTGCCCAGCACGGTGCCGAGTGGAATACTGTGTTTTTCATACTACTACAAGGAGTACTGCTTTCAGAGAGGGAGGAGGCACCAGCAAATATCTGTCCCATTAATTTAGTGTATGTCAAAAGGACAAGGATGAAGAATTTTCCCCAGAGACTCAGTAACCAGGCCAGGAGGCTGCTCAAGAAGACAGTCACACTTTGCATGAAGTACGGCATCTGTTATTTAAGACAAAATGGAGCGACTGCAGAAGAGATGCTGATCACATGCAAGGACATTTCTAGAATGACAAACTAGAAGAGAGGCGTGGGCTTCAGATGTCCAGCACAGCTGACCCCAAGTGCTGAAATGTTCCTGTAGAGGAAGAAGAACCCTCCGCACTCACCGAGGCCTGTGTGGTGACCTCTGAACATGCATCAACAGCTCAGAGGCTGGAGGGAACAGAGCGGAGCCCAGGCATCCCTGGAAATCCCAGGGCTGCCCAATAAGCCCTCTGTCCTCTTAGGCTGGGTGTTTGTCCATTGGTTCCCTGTGTAGTTTTCCTGCCTTGATAAGTCTTGTTATTTCTGGGAAATGGGAAGATGTTGGGGAAGGAGGCAAGGAAGATACTGGGACCTTTATAAGGGGTTTCCAGGGTCCCTTGGAGGCTCACTGTACTGGACAGTGGTGGTGTGCCTGAGGTGGCGGTGGGAATAGGGTCTGAGTGCTGAGGTAGACAAGGTGTGAGCTGGAATGAAGACACTTGGGTGTGCCTGGGCAGCCAGATTCCTGCTCTGACAGGATTATCGAGGGGCCATGAAGAATAACATCTCACTGATAAGAAGGTCGAGTTGAGGCCGGTGAACTTCCTATGATCCCAGGAAGCAGCACAGATCATTAAAATGATTTCTGAGTCTCTAGAAAAAGCAGACATATCAAGCGCCACTGTTTGGGGTTCCCCACAAACATGCCGGGCAACAGATGGAAGCCTGCGGTTCTGGCTTCACAGTTAAGCATGATGCTGTGACTACCAAGACGGAGCCATGAGTCAGCAGCACTGGCCTCTGTCTTCATCTCAGGGAACAGCTGGGTACAGGGCAGCAGGAGCAGGGCGGGCTTATGGACTGTTGATTGACACTGTGCCTTTAGCTGAGATGTACCTAAGGCTCCTCAGCTTTAGCTGGCGGAGCATTTTAATCAGTGGCATTGGTTAGATTTGAAGGACTGCGTGGACCTTGATGGAATGATGAACCACTCTCCATGACAGAAAACATTGCAGGCTGATAGAGTCCTCTGGCCATGAGCACCCCATGAAAAATCAGAGTGGAGCAGCCACCCAGAAATAGATGAGGCGGGCAGGAAGACTCTGGATGAGCCAGCCTGGTACCCACTGCTCCTTTCTGGGAGGTGGCATCCTTATTTTCCATTCAAAGGATACAGAAGAGGAAATCCACCACAATATACCAACGAAAGGCAGACAGGAAGACTTGAGGGAGACTGGCATGGGAGTTTAAGCACCCACAAAATTGCTCCTGTTGCAGAGGCTTGACAGGGGCCAACTGAGCCTACACACAGGAAGGAGAGGTTTTTATGTGCCCTCCCTTGCCAGTGTGGCATACACAAGTGCTCAGGAGTCTAGACTGTCAGGGACAATTCAAGCTGCAAGGTCCAGCAGGGCCTTTTCCTGCCACCAGGGCAGACATACCTCTACTATCCAGTCCAGTGGAACCCCATGGGGACTCTAGAAACCCCTTCTCAAGGACCCAGTATCCTCCTTGCCTCCCTCCCTAACATCTGCCCATTTCCCAGAAATATGACAGACATATCAAGGCAGGAAAACCCTGCACCAAGGAAGTAAGGGACAAAGACCCAACATAAGAGGACAAGTGGCTCCCAGGACCTGCTAGGCAGACCAAGCACCCAGGGACACAGCCACTTCTAGACTTCCAGGAATGCCTGGGCTCTGCTCTGTCCCCTCTGACCTCTAAACTATTGATGTGTGTTCAGAGGTCACATTTAGGTATTGGATATAGACATAGCTCAGGTGGCCGTCCATGGCCACATCAGGGCCTAGTCACTTTCAAGGAAGTGTCCTTCTGTAGGGAGAGCCTGTAGGCCCCCAATGGCCACTTCTTCCCTGACTACATGAAGGCAATTCACTCCACCAAAGCACTCTGATGCCCCATTGGACTTTGCAAATGGCAACATAAATGTCTATTTGCCTCAAACACAGCAAGAAGAAACACTCCCTTCTCATTGAGCTGGCAGCCAGATACTGAGGCGGTGTAAATTACTAAAGTCTGAGGAGGGGGTAGACATTCTATTTTGTCCACGCAGCTAGGAGTGTCAGGTTTCCCTGATGGCTAAGTGGCTGGGGACCCACTGGTTTGGTCTCACAGAAACCTGAAAATTTTAAGCAAGGCCAATGTGGGTGCCCACGCAGAGACAGAGATCTTTTGCTGTTTGTCCCTCAGCAGGGCCATTGAGGACCTGTCATGTAGCCATCTATCTTCTCAAGGATCTCATGAGACAAGGTATGGTTGTTCCCATCTTTACACGGTGGAAAATGAGCATGGTTGAAGCCCAACCAGTCAGCGATTCGCATCAGTTCCAGGTCCATTGGAGTGCAGCCTTGAAACCAGTTGCTTGTGCCCTCTGGCTCTGTTTCTACCGTGCGTTATGCAGTGAGGCAATGGCCAACGTCACAAGTTGTCATCTGAGTAGACCCATGCTTGAGACCCTAGCACCAAACTCACAGGAGCACCACAGTCTCTGCATACAGGTTGTGAATGGTTATTTAACACAGTGTGTACCTTCTTTGGCTGTCTGAATGCTATCATCAAGCAGTTTGCTTTCTAGAAGAGCTCACACGAGCTCACGCGTGACTCCTATTGGTTGTATATATCTGGCACTGCCTTCTGCCAGCTGAGTACTGACTGGGCTATTTCTTCTACCTCTGCCTGGGAATGTGGGTGAATCAGAAAAGTTTATGCATCCTCAGTGGTTAAGCTGTGGGGTCCTGAGATCTCAATTTGCATTTTGTGAGCATGCTAAGTTAGGTCCTGGGGGCCTTGCTATTTAACTATTAACTTGGGTCCCATTTTCGCTCAGGAGTTTTGCACATTCTGTTTGGCCTCTAAGGCACTTGTTCCTGAGAGCCAGCTTGACTCCTGGTGTTGTTGGTTCTCCCACAGCACAGCAAGATTTTTTTTGTATCAAATGATTTCATCTTAGAAATGTCTCCTTTCCCTGTGTGTGTATATGGGTTTTGTTTTTGGCTAGGGGAACTGTAGATTCTTTGTAAAGTTTGCCAGTAAATCTCAGCTTCAACCAAGGCCAAAGAAAGAGGAAGCAGGAAAGAAAGTCTCCCTGTGGGTCGCTAACAACTCTCCCCTTTAGGGAGAGCAGACCTCTTTGCACTTGCCGGAGTGCTGGACGAAGGAGTGATTTCTGCGCCCACTCTGAAGGTGGGAAGACTAAGGTCTGCTGTCAGGAAGGTCCGTGCCCAAGACCCTTGGCAGAGAGAGCTGGGACCCTGGCCAGATGGACCTCGAAGCAGGATGTAGCTCCGGATTCGAGCAGCTGCAGAACCTGCCCCGCCCCCGTTCCTAACCACGCCCTGCCTTGCAGTTGCCACGGAAACGGGAAACGCGAGCATGCACTGCGCAGAGGTAGGTGTAGAGTCCCTGTTGCTAGGGCCACCCGGAGCCGCTCTAGTGGGAGAAGTGAGGTTCCAGAGTCCCACGCAGCAACCAGAGCGAGGGAACCCCAAGTCCGTGCCTGCGCCCCTGGGGGTTGACGGCAGGGTAACCCACCTCTCGGAGCCTTTCCCTGCCCCAAGTGACAGGCTGTACTCTGTCCCTGTCCCTCCCTCCAGAGGAACCCCCACCTTCTGGGAACCTCTAGGGTTTCTCTGACCTCTGCAGTAGGCCAGCCTTCAGAGGGCAAGGAAGAGCTTCCTGGTGGGTGAAGGAAAGACAGAAAAAGACCAGCCATGTCGAACCTGTAAGTGGTGGGTCACCTGTTAGCCTCTGTCTTTTCCAGGGTGGCTTCTTCTGCCTTTCCCCCCCCACCTCACCTTCCTCTCCACCGTCCTCCTCTCTCCTCCTTTTTATCTTTTATCAAGTCCAATATGTCTCAGGATCGATTATCCCTGTCTCGCTGGCAAAGGACACTAGTCGGTTTCCCTCCTTCCTCAGAGGGAGGGTCTACCTCCAGGCCTCCATCACATGCCCATGGCTGACGGAGGTGACTTTTCTATTGGTTGTGAATGGGTTGCTTGTGAGAACCCCCAGACCCTAAACTGCATTTCTGAAAGACCCCAGGCCATGGCTGAGTGTGTCTCTCTCACCTCCTTACAGCCTTGGCTCTGCAGTTACCCCATGTTTGCGCATGTGGTATGGCTTAACTGGAGTAAGTTCCAGGCCGAGCCTTGGTCACCACCACCCTGCAAAGCGGTAGCTCTCAATATTGTTTCCATACTGAAGAAGAGAGTTCCCAGCACCATGCAGGGCAGTGGCTCCCAGCGTATATTTGTGGCAGCTGTAGACCACAGCTCCAGCTCCAGCTTCTCCATACTGTCTGCCAGGAAACCTAAGCCTGGGCGTTCCCAGCTCGTGGAAGGAAGGGGTGAGGAGTGGGGTATGTGGAAATCAGGAGAGCAGACGGAGGCTCGTGGAGCTGGACGGAAAGCTGTTGAACATCAGGTCTAAGCCTCCTGGAGATGAAGTAGGAACTTGACAGTGTGGGCCCGGGATGATCTATATGAGACATGGAGCAAGTGCAGGTAAAAGGGCCAGCAGGGAGAAGAGCTAAGTTAGCTAAGGAACTAAAGCCTCCCCCAGTGGGAAAATGGTGTGTGGAAGGAGGCCAGCTCTGTGCTGCTGGGGTGAGTCTGTGGAGAGGCAAGAGTGGAAGCCAGATTNGAGAGAAACCAATGCAGTGAAGGCCCAAGAGTTTCAGTGGATAGGGGCCAGAGTAGTCACCCTGGCAAAGGGTGACTGGGTAGCCACCCTGGCAGAGGACAGGTTAGACAGAGGCATTAGATGTGAAACCACTTCATTTTGGTGTACCAAAGGAATGCCTGGTGGTGAAGGAACCAAGATAGTATAGGAGGCCAGGAGTGGGTGGGTGCCACCCTTGATAGTGAGGGCCAGTGGGAGCTCGTGCGCCAGCAGACAGCTCCGGGTACCGACTTTGCAAGCCCAGACTGAGTGTAGCCAGACATCTAGAAGGAAGACAGAAAAAGAGTGTTCTTCCAAGGGAGGGGCATGTGGAAGGATAACACAGAAACATCAGGGG
>LOJH01023756.1:0-19379 GCA_001685095.1 Ellobius talpinus | reverse complement strand
TGATGATGGTGATGAAGATGATATGGAGAGCAACTGATGAAGACATCCTGATTTCAGCCTCTGACCTCCACAGGCTCCCACACAAGTGAGCTACTCACGCACATATAGTACACACACACACACACACACACACACACGTTCTAAAGTCACAATTCTCAAATGGTCTTTCATAGCTTTTAAAACCAAGGCTGTCTGCAAGGTTCTGCTGAGTTTCTTTTGAAGGCTCAGCGGGGAAAAATCCATGCTCTGACTCTCTCCAGCTTCTAGAAACTGCATCCATCTCTTAGCTGGTGACTCCTTCTCCCTTTTCAAAGCCAGAAGCTTGACCTCTTTGCTCTCTTTCTCTAACTCTGGTCCCTGCTCCCTGTCACAATGACCCCCTATGACGGCACTGAACCCATCCGCACAATGCAGGTTACCCTCTATCTCAAGATCCTTCACTGCCCCATCTCTATGGAAAGTCACAGGCTCAGGGTTCAGTGCTGCAGATGTGGGGTCATTGTTTCGACTGTTCAATACCTTTGGCGTCCCCGAGAGCTGCTCAGCCCCAGGACCCCGTGAGCACCTGCCGTCCCTGACCTGCAGCTCTGTCCACATTTGTTCTTTCAGAGGAGACAACGTTTGAAGCAGGAGTGAAGGTTCAGATCCACAGTCAGTCTGAGCCACCTTTCATCCAAGAGCTGGGCTTTGGGGTGGCTCCGGGGTTCCAGACCTTCGTGGCCACACAAGAGCAGAGGGTAAGTTCCCCGTGCTCCCCAGATCATGGGTCCTCAGGTTAGTCCAGCTACCTCAGAAGCATGAGGAGGAGAAGTGAGAAAATACTAAGTAAATGCTTTCACCAGTTCTCCAGAACCTTCTGTTGACTCCAAAAATCACCTGTGCAAGAAGCAAAATGTAACTTCCTTTTTTGTTTCACCGAATGGTTGAGTATTCTTTGTTCCCCAGAACATTCTACCATTCCTTTTGTTATTTAGTTACTCCATTGCCAGTGAATGTTAAAACAAACCGCTAAACCAGCTTTGATAGTCTGAGCATTTGTATTAATGAAATTCAAAGCAGCCTACAAAAGGAAAGGGTGAAGCAGTCACTAGCTCTCCCTGCTGAAAAAGAGGGAAGCCTCTTCCAGGAGTTTCCCACCCACCCTTTGATGAAGCCTTGGGCAGAGTCCCACCCAGCCAGCAGGGTCTACAGAAAGGCAGGGAGAGGGCTGGCACCATTCATGTCTAAAGTGGGTTTTACATCTCAGAAGGGAGATCTTCTCAGACGCTCAGTAGGGAGGCCGTCTCAAAGCAGAGCAGCCAGAGACAAACACGGTTTCTTTCTCCAACTTCCTGGATATTTGCTGTCTGTTTTGCCGGAACTAAAAGAGAGTCCCCAGCCAAGCCAACCAAGACAGTTAACTGGGTGAGGAAGAGTCATGTGTGGTGGGAGGCTCCCGCTGAGGGGGAAGTGGTTGCAGAGCATAAAGATGAAGTTAGCCCATCCATCCTGCTATTAGAGTTTGACTGTTGTCTTTCACCTGGTACTGGCTACAGCTCTTTAGACACATCATAAAGTGATATTCTGAATTAAAAATTTGTTTTAGATCCATCAATAATATGTATAATAGTTACATATATATTTGGATTTTCAAGACAGGGTTTCTCTGTGTAACAGCCCTGGCTGTCCTAGAACTCACTTTGTAGACCAGGCTGGCCTCAGACTCAACAGAGATCTGCCTGTTTCTGCCTCCTGAGTGCTGGGATTAAAGGTGTGTACCCCACACCCAGCTTTAAACTCACTATATTTTTTAGGTCTCTAAGGAAATATTAGCGATGCCCATCTCATGCATACTCTATTCTGGGCACATGCCTGGTCAGTTGGTTAAGGCGGAGGTCAGCCTTCACTGCAGTGCGTGTGGCAGGGGTGGTAGTTTGGGGATGAGGGCATGGATTCTGGGAGGTTATCCTGGACTCTACAGACTCCAGAGACGGAGGTAAGTGGAGTGAACAGAACGTATCCTTGAGGGCACAGAATGACTCAAGATGGACAGCTGGGCCAAATTTTGGACTAAGGTTGTGACAGTCAAGAAGAGTGAGACTCTGAATTACCCAGTATAGGCAGACAGACAGACAGACAGACAGCCTGAGAGAGCCTGGAGCCTAGCTCTTAGCCTCAGTGGGCTCCTGGACACTGCCAGAAGTAAGCAAGGCCAGTTAGAGTGGAGACCACATTTCCACCAGCTGTGTTCTACTGCAGTAGAGCCAGGAGTCCAGGGTGAGTGGCCCTCAGCTTGGGTTAATACAGAGACCATTGGGAGTTAGAGGGACAATGGAAAGGACTTGTACGGAATCAGAGAAGTGGAAAACTGTAGAAACCCAAACTGGGCGTGGTCCATGTGAAATCCATCACGGCATACTCCCAGTGCTAATAGAAGTGGGGTTCTTCTCACAAAGAGCTCGGGAGCCTGGTCCCCATCCATCCTCTGGTGTATATAAATTGAAGGGTTCAGTCTTTCAACAGCACTTTGCTTTTTTCAGGATGACCCTTTCGAGGGGGGGCTAGAGTTGCCATGAGCTGTCAGAAACTGTGTCAGTGTTAGATCAGGTCTCCAGAAGCCAAGATGGAGAGAGCCAGTGAAGAGGCTGAAGTGGGGGTGGGGAGAGTTCTCAGCATTTGTTCTGGGGGAGCAAACCCACATGGCTTCAAAGAACCAAGCATGGGTAGAACCAATAGATATGCTGGGGAAATCTTGGATGCTGAAGAGGATAACTGTGACTTATTGTCTAAAGCAAGCCTCGCTTTGTGGTTTGCTGGATGCACCTACCACGGCTGTGGCGACAGCCCTCTTAGGTCTGCCTTGCTCTGAGTACAGAACAAATGTACCGCGCTTCTTGGCACTTGAACGGTAGCTTCTTTCTCCTCTAGTGAATGTTTGAGAGGAGAGCACTCGTGGAAGCTGCCGCTGTTCAGTAGATTGAGAGACATGGTTGTTCTTCCCCTGCTCACCCTTCGTCCATGACATGGAAGAAAACTCTAGGCTAGGGAAGTTGGAGCAGATGATTTTTAAGAAGCTTAAGTCAGTGTTTCTCTTGCCAAGATGAGACAGAGGGGCTCCCCCTGGTGAGCAGGATGCAGAGAAGCCTATTTGCAGTGTCCAAGGGCAGCGTGGCTGTTTGTGTGGCAGAGTATTGATGGCAAGTCAGCCGCATTCATTTCCGTATTTCTCTGCTTATTATAACTAATAACGAGATATTTGTTAAACATTTTACAGTCTTCAGTGCATTTCCGCTTCATCATTTCATTCATATTAATAGAGAAATACAAAAACACATCCCAGAGCTAAATCTAATAATACATTATGTTTACATGTATAGAAAAGAGCATATTCATGGGAAATAAGACTTGAAGGAAATAAGCCAAAATACCCACAGTGGGGCAATTATGAATGATTCATCTTTTTTCCAGCTTTTCATGTCTTCTATAATGTGGCTTTGTTTTATTTATTTGTTCAGCAAATATTTGTTGAGCAGCTACTAGGAGGGGGTGGGGGAGAGTAGCAGGGGGAGGGATGATGTGCCAAACAATACAGACCCAGTTTCTGCTCTCCCAGAGGCTACATACAGGTGGGTGTTGGTTTTAACAATGAGAAAAATCCTGCCAAGCCAAGTATAACGTGGTAAGGGACCCTCAGCTATACATTTTCATTCTACCAAAAGGGACCCTAGTGCTCAAACATTGAATCTCACAGATGGCCTGAGTCTTTCCTCTCTTTTCAAAATGACTTCCGAAATGGGGGAAATGGGAGGTTTGCTTGGGGGATTAATTGGACTTCTCCATGACAACGGGAAGTGATCCTCTTTCTTGATAGTGCCTCATCTGTGGTGCATCAGTGAAATATGACAGCAATGGTGCTCTCAAGCCGAGATGCTGTTACCTCAACCCAAAGTTCAAGGGAACCTTGAAGTAGGTCAGAGGTCACAAGACAGTGGACCAGAAAGCCCATTCCTGGAAAGTCGGTATGACTCATGCTAAGACAATTGATTCCAGAGTAGGTGCCCTTGTGACTGGAAGGAACCAGTGCTCTGACTGGGAAAGTCTTCTCATGTAGTAAAAATCCTCCCACCCACGCATAATTACACACATGCTTTAGTATTTATTTATCTATATTGTAATCACAAAAAAAATGCTCTTGGGCTAAATACCAAAGCAAAAATCGCTTTTCTAAATGTGTTTTGCCTTTAACCCAATTAAACCAAGGTATGTCCCTGCCTGAAAAATACTCCCTTGGGTAGCTCTGCTCTCTAGAAACCCCTGCAATAACCCAAAGGCTCCATCACCAGAGACAGGCAATGGGGTTGTATCCTGGAAACAGCTACAGAGCCCTGGTGACTGAGAAACCCATGTGAAACTACCAAGCTCTCAAACCATATCCAGCCCTGGCATCACAGGCAGACTCTGTCACAACAGCTTCAAGCCGTTGCTAATTCTGGTGTGCCTGATAGTCAGGTTTCCCCATCTGAAGCCTCTCACCCTTCCTCTTTGCTTTGGTGTTTAGCTATGTTTCCAACATGTGGAGGGAAGCCCCTTGAGGTTCACAAGAAACATTATCCTCCTCCACCTCCAGATTTAAAAGGCCCAGCTGCTGGGTGGGAGGTGCCTGCCTCTTTCTTGTGGCGCTTCTGAATTCAACTTCCTGAGTGCCTTTCAAAAGAGAAGACTCATTTGTCAACCTGACAGGCAGCCACGGTCTTGGGATCTGCTTCACCGGCCCCATTAGAAATGGAGGCTTACCCAGTTGTTGTTTTTCCTTTGTTTTTCGAGGCAGTAGAGAGAATTTATTGCACATGTCCTCAGTGGCTTCCAAACCGCCAAAGCTGGAGCCATGTAAACATGGCAGGATCCAGTTCCGCCCCACTGAAACACTGGGAAAGTTCCAGAAGGAAAGACGGCTTGGTGTGTGGCTACTCTACTCCCTGTACATCCTCAGGGTACCTTGTTTCCCACAAGTAGGCTGAAGATAAGAATCAATTAAGCGTCTAGCTGCTTAGCTACTTAATTACTGTTACCACACATTCCCCAAAGTAGAAGTATCTCTGAATTCCCCCAGCCTATCAACACTTTTTCTACACAATATGAGCTTGTTTTTCTCAAGATGGAGTTAATGACAGGGAATGAGGGGTGGGGTGAGAAGGCCCTCTTAAAGGAATTGTTGATTAACTGCGATGAGCAAGGTACCATGTCCAACTGTGTTGGAAGCCTCCCAAAAAGTCATATAAAATGTGCTCATTTATTATAAATAAATATCATTTTGTGTGTGTGCCCCTGCATTTTGTGTCTTACAGTCTCTGCCACTTACCTTCTTCCTGAAGAGATCGCCATGCTTGTTTGGGTGGAGTCTTTGACTTCCTTTTCAAGCAGAGTGCTCCACTGAAACTTTCCTTCAGCAAGGTTGCCCATGAAATCTTAGACTAAACCTCATCTTCATTAATGCAGATACTGCTCAGGCTGTGTGTGTGTGACATGCATGTGTACATGAACGCACTCATGTATTCACATGTAGAGGCCAGAGGTCAATGTTGGGCGTCTTCCTCTGTCAGTTCCCACCTTATTTTTTGAGGCAGGGTCTCTCACTGAACCTGGAGCTCACTGATTGGCTAGGCTGATGAGACAGTGGGCCCACAGGATTCTCCTGTCTTTGCCTCCCAGTACTAGGATTATAAGCATGGGCCATAAAGTCCAGCCTTTCAAGTGGGTACTGGGAATCTGAACTCGGGTAGTCACACTTAAGCCATCTCCCAAACCCCATCTTGGTTTTCATGTGGCTGTGGCTGGATGGTTGTACCCTTTCTGTGACACTCCTGACAACCCTTGTCTTCTTTCCGCCTCTCTGGCTTCTTGACCTTGGGCCTCTTTGTAAACAGTGCCTGCTTTGTTTACCCCTACATGTTGGGCACTCCATGATATCTGCACTGGGGGATATTAGATGCACCCCTAAGTGAGTTCAGCCTTTTCTGTGATTCATACCCTGCCACCCTTGGACCAGCTGTCTTTCCTGATCCCCAGACCCAATGATGCAAGTGCCATTCTTCAAAGAAGTGCCATGGATATTGCCCTAGGATTCCCGTAGCTACCTCTCCTTAGATTGTTATAGGCGACGCCCTCAGAGTCCCATGGCCTCAAATCAACAGCCCCAACTATGTTCTTCCCATGTCTCCAAATATACACCCCCAAATTGTTCTCCCTAGATACTACAACCCTGTGAATGGCCTGAGGACAAATCCCCATTTGCTAGATATACAATCTTGTAACTTACCGTCCTCACCTGTAAACGAGGGATAATGATGGCTTCTACCTCACCAAGTGAGTTCATACACTCGGCGTCTCTAGAATAGTCCTTAGTATACAGTAAAGGCCCAGTAACTGCTGGGTATTACTATCCCCATTCCAGGTGCAATTTCAGTTCAACATTTCACAATTTCACTTGGATAAGAAACACAGCTGCCTCCATCCCATCCTGACTCTATCCGTTCTACCCCTTGCATTGATATGATTGTTCTAAAGTCCATGGTGCAACCCTCCCCTCCCTCACTAACCACAGGATGAAGTCCAGGAATCTTCTCCCAGACCCTTCCAGCCCTGCTCCCCTTTCCAGAACTATCTCACCCTACTCACCCCACCTCCCACAAAATGCCCTGCCCCTGTACCTTTCAGTGTGTGTTACCCCTGAGTGTCATGCCCTCTCTTGGCTCTCCTGCTCATTTCTCCACTCCTTGTTTCCTCCTTGGCCACAGGCAGAGGGGAGGAGGCCCAGTGTCTATTGATTCACCCACTTTATCTTACTCTGGAGACAAGTTAATAAATCAGAACCTTCCTTGGTTGGGTCCTGCTGGCCAGTACCATATTATCTTTTGATTCATGACCAGCTTGCTATCTGAACTCCCAAATGCACAGTGTTTGGTTTCTGAGGTTTGTTTGTTTTTTGTTTTTTGGGTTTTTTTTAATAAGAGGTAAGAAAATCTGTACAGGACACTTCCACACATAGGTCAAAAGCTGTCTCAGCTTTCCTTGCCAACCAGGAAGGTGAAATACTAATCACTAGCAAATCTCTCAGAGATGCCTACCACAGAGAATGAAAGAATGGGGGCAGCCATGCCTGCTCTCACACTCCCTCGGCAAGGGCAGAGGAGAGAGAACCTGAAAGATGTTTTCCTGTCCCCACCCCTTGAAAACCACTTATTGAGTTTTGTTTTGTTTTGTTTTTTGCTGGAGAAGTCCCTGGATTTGTTTATGTTGTTACAACCAAGCCGGACAGCCCCAGTAATCATTCCCTGTGAGCTGGTAAATCTTAGTGTTTCTCTGCTATATTGTTCTGCCCTCAGAGCACTTCCGGGCTTCTACCTGCTAAAATGCCACCCCCTCACAACAGCATCCAACTGGCTCTCAATATAAATGTATCTAATCAAACAAGCTGTGTGCATGTCTTGCCCCATCCAATGAGAGAACACTCTTTGAAGACCAGGCTTCCACAGCAACAAGACCAGAAACTAACACTAGACCTGTAAGTGAATAAACAACAGAGCTAAGCAATAGCGCTTCAGTGGCTGTTCAGAGCCCTGAGACTACGCCTCCCATGTGGGTGGGGGTCTAGGGCGTCGGGGAGGAGGCGTTCTGAAATAAAAGTCATCACTCCTGAGATTATGTGCTAAAATAGGTCTCAGGAGCCAGGAGGTGGTGGCGCATGCCTTTAATCTGCGTTCCTGCACTCAAGAGACAGAGGCAGATGGATCTCTGAGTTCAAGGCCAGCCTGGTCTACAGTGCAAGTTCCAGATCAGCCAGGGCTACAGAGAAAAACCCTGTCTCAAAAAAGGTCTCAGGGGGATCCCAGCAAGGACAAGTAGAAGAAAGGCTGGAACCCACCAAAAGGGTATCTCTGGGGAGAAATGAGCTAGCTGTGATGAATGGACAGAGGGGGAGCCTTTGGGCTGGGAGGCAAGTAGGGAGTTGACAGGATTCATTAATATGGAGCATGGAGATGGCTCAACAGTTAACACTTACCGTTCTTAGAGAGGACCCAAGTTTGGTTCCTAGCACCCACTTAGGGTAGCTCACAACTGCCTGTAATTCTAGATCTAGGAGATCCCACACTCTCTTCTGTCCTCCACAGACACCAGGGATGCATGTGGTGCCAATACATACACTTAGACATACATATACATAAAATAAGTAAATAAATCTTTTTTTAAAAAAATTTTAAGTTAAGAAGTACATACCAAGCAAACAAGATGGTTCAGCAGGTGAAGGCACTTACAGTCAAGCTTGACAACCTGAGTTCAATTCCTGAGACCACAGCTGAAGGGGAGAAGTGACTCCTGCAAGCTGTCCTCTGACTGCTAGACATAGGCTGTAGCACCCACACAAATAAAGCAGTTTCCATTCTCACAATTTGCCCACACAAAACTTTACATATGCACCCCAAGAAGCATGAATGTCGATGTTTTCTGTAGTAGCTCCTACGAGCAAGAAATCATAGGCATATTCATCAATGAGATGATTAAGGAGGAGGCTACATATCCAGTCTCCCCTCACCCCCACCCTGTGCTACAGTTGAGCAGGAAGATTTGTAGGGTCCTCTGGGGAAAATTCCAGGACAGACTAGGAAAAGAAAGAAGTGAATTGTAGAACGATACATCCAGTGTGCTCCTCTTTGTATTCAGTGTCCACACAGTAATCTATACTTACTTTACAAATGCACACTCCTGCACATCAGCAGACAGGAACATTGTAGAGAAGGTCACAGGGACTGGAACCCACAGAAGAGGGGATGTGTACAGGAAGCTTTGTCTCTTTTTCTAGCTCCTTGGATATCTCGAATAAGGGTTCATTTGTATATTTTTGTATAAACTGTGATTTCTTTAAAGATGTGCATAAGGATGTGCTTTGTAGTTTGGACCTCACATCTAACACATGGACTCACACAGAGTAGGCCCCATTAGCCTCTCCCTGGGCTGGTCCTATGACTCCTTCCCCAGCAGACAGTCTCCCTCTGTCACATCTGACCTCTTCTCCCAGCCCCTGCAGAGGTCACTTCTGTGGCTCCAGTTCCCCTTTTTACAAAAATCAACTTTCTTAAAGACTTTTTGTCTGTCCTTGAACTTATTATTTTAATCCCAAGGCCTACAAGCGTAATTTCCAAAGCTCATGGAAGAATCTGTAGGTCCTAGCCAGGACTGTCTCCACACTGCCTGGCTCCACCCACACAGGCAGAGACAATAGATGCAGCATTTTGACCTTAGGTGTCTCACTCTGGGATGGAGGCAGACTCCTGTCCATGTCCGATACCCACCTCCAGGCTGAATCCATGCTAGAGGTCCTATCAATGTGTGATGAGTCATTGAATTGAGTTGAGCCCTCAAATCTCTGCCTAAAAGCTTGATGAGGGAGTGGGGCTCAATCCCTAAAGCACTTGTCTTGCAAGCATGAGGACCTGAGGTCAGTCTTCAGAACTCACAGAAAACTGCAGGGTGTGGTGGCACACAGTTCTAATCCCAGCCCTGAGGACACAGAGACAGAAGAAACCCTGGGGCTCACTCACCAGCCAGTCTAGCCTGATTACCAACAAGAGAGCCTATCGCAAAAGAGATGGATGATGTTCTTGACGGTGACATTCAAAGTTGTTCTCTGGTCTCCAAAAGCACATGCATACATGGGCATGCCCACTGGCACCAATACACATGCATATGCATGTGTAAACACACACACACACACAGAACAGTCTGATGGGAAGCCACATGACTGGAGTCAGCTCAGTAGAGAAGTGTTACTCAGAGGGCATCAGGTCACCCTGGAAGTCAAGCATTTAGATTAACCTCACCACTAGGGAAGCTACATCTGTGGCCAACAGGGTGATGTGGGGTGGGGAGGTTGCCTTGGCCTGTCCTAAAAGCATGCCCAGTTCCTCCTCAATGGGAAAGATGGAGGAGTGTGAGCCCAGCCTCATTTAGACACTATAAAGATAAGCAAGGCCTCCTCACCTCTCAGGAAGTCTTGTCAATAGAGGAGATGTCAGTCTTCAAGGATTATGATGAGTCCTTGAAAGTCTTTCTCACAAGATCCAGAACCTTCCTAGATGTAGTACCCTCATTACTGCAGGTGTGCCCCCAAGTCTAATCAAGTAGAAATGACTGACAGAAAATAAAACTAGAACACAGAGAGCCAAGAAATGTGCCCAAGGACGCACAGCGTGGAAGTGGTAGAGCCTGGAACTGAGAAATTTTGCCTTCAGGGACTTGGGGTATTCTGGTTTTGCTCTGGCCAGAGAACAGGCAGGAGAGGAGTATAGCATAGAATGAGGTCCCCTCTGTGCTGATGAGGAAGGACCTCAGCTCAGTAAACAGAAATGGACATTCACAGCAGCAGCCTGGGGGTAGGTAAAGGGGAGGCACGGAGAGGTTTCACCCAACAAAAGAATAGCATCTGATCCCTAAAGAGCAAAAAGACACTCTTTGAGGACCAGGAGTACCAGGGATGTGGGAAAATACAGCAGCTAGAGCCCCGGGGGATGCTTCTGGTTTCCCCACAAAGACCTTAGCAAATGTCAACTGCAGAACACCAAAGAATGAGGGAAAGCCCTGTAGCACCCTCACTTAGAGAGAGGAATAATTCTGGTGTGGCATCTTTCCTCCCAGTCTGCTCTCCCTTAGTGTTGAGTTCTGCCTTGGTCGGGACCCTGGGGGACACAAAGAGCAAGACTAAAGGTAATATCAGGAAAGGCTGATGGCTGATGAAGGCTGCAGAAGGATCAAGAAAACAAAAGACTACAGTGCAGTACTGAAACTAAGCATCAAGGGATTGCCTCTTCTTTCTCCTCTGTCTTCCCTTCCCTTCCTCTTTCTCCATCCCTCCCATATGGCTTCGCCCCCACATGCCCACAGCTGGAGGTGTCTGGGCACTCTCTTTTGGAATGGGTAGGGGAAGTTGCCATGATGGTCCCTGGTCTGGTTTATTCATTAAATGTGATGTTGTTTCTCCTTTTACTGCTTCCTATCGTTTCCCAGAAGCCTCTCTGTCACAGGAAGTCTCTAACATCATCACAGCATTGCATCACAGCTCCTCGACTGGAAACTACCACAGTCAGCTCCGTTGTTCCTATTCTTAGCCTCTCAGGGCACTTCTGTGATAGTGAGACTGTGAGAGCCCCAGACAACCATAACACAACCAACCGCTTGGTGAGACAAGCGTCCTAGGGCCCACCTAACCATTGATGAAATGAAAGTTTGGTAGTAGACAGATGCAATCTGAAACCAGACCCCTCACCTTCTAATGCCTGGGTGCCGTCTACAACCCCTGCCCTGTTTCTAACACTCCCAAGTAGACAGGACTCCTGAGAGACAGGAGCATATGATGTTATTGGTTAAGAACTCATTTCAGAGATGCACACTTCTTTTTATTGTTTAGCATGCATGTGTGTGTGTTTGTATGTGTATGCATGTCTGTGTACATGTGTGAGTAAGTGTGCTTGCCTATGTCTACCCATATGGAGGTCAGAAGTCAACTTCTATTGCTTTTCACCTTGTGTTTTGAGACAATGTCTTTCACAAAGCCTGAAGCTCCCAGACTCAGCTAGCAAGCCTCCCCAGCCCTAGGATTCCAGGTACACAGCGCCACACCTGGCTTTTATGGGGTTCCAGGGATCCAAACTCAGATCCTCATGCTCGTACAACAGCCACTTTACCCACGGAGCTATCTCCACAGCTCAGTGCACACCTCTTTCCAGTGCCAACTGCTCTTTGAACACACGGATGCCTCATTTTACAAACGAGCCAAGCCCCTTCCTGGTGGGGGGCATTGTTATTTGTGCCCTGATTTCATTTCTAGTTATTCCCCCACCAGGCTTACCCTTTCTTCAGTTGATCTGAATAGGAACGATGGTCAGTCACTGTTGAAATCTTCAAAGGAAAGTCACACACATTGGATGCATACCCAGTAGCAACTGTCAAAGCCCAGGATCATGTCTGTGCACTAGGTGTGCAGCTGCACCCAAGACACTGCTTGTTGTAGCCTTGTTTTCCTGTATCTTTTCTAACAGAAAACCGGTTACTCATCCTCTTCCCGGTGGACCAACGAATGTGCCATTTCGGATAAGAAATGAGGACTGTGCAGGAGGGATGCTGGTTCAGAACAGGACAAGAGGCTTCACTTGCTGCCCAGACTCTACCCGTAACCGTCTAGGCAGCCTTGAGAAGTCAGCATCACTCTGGATTTCAGGTTGATTTTCTGTCATATAGACTAGTAGTGCAATTATCTCACTTGGCTACTTAGAGAATCAAATTTGGTAACAGTTGTAGAAGTCCTTCAGTTGTGAAGTGCCTTCATCCCTCGCCCAGATGGAGAGGCCATTGCATGGAGTAGTCTATGCTCCTGCCCTTCTGTTCCTGGGATAACATGGAAGTTAGACTTGTATCTGGAAGACTTAGGCTGGTTGTTGGTAGTAATGGAATCCCTGACTCCTTCTTCCAACCAAGCTATAGTGAGAGACTATGAATTTCCTCTCTCACTTCAGTCAATGAAGACAGAATATATGGAAAACAATTTTTAGGCTCTGAATTTCTGGTAACAAAGGTGACCCCAGAGAAATGAGAAATACAAAGCAAACCCTATGATTGTCCTAGATTATGATTTTGAGTATTTCCGGGCTCCAGTGCAGGATGGAGAGACCAGATGGCACCTGGTAACCCTCCTCCCCACCCCCCGCCGCAAAGGATGTGGAGTTGAGAAACCAAATTTCAAATATCAAAGAAGGATGGAACACCAAAGATTTCAGCAGGCTCCTGGATGGGCACACATGTGAGAAGACTGCTCAGACACACAGGAGAAAGACCCGAGGGCATCAGGGGAGACAGTGGCCAGCAGTCACATGGTGCTGGAAACTGTGCTCATTCCTACCAACCGAACTGGAGGTCCTCGTAACCCAAAGGATGCTACAAAGGGTCCACCAGGATCTCACATCAGTAATGCAGAATAGTCAGCCCTCAACTATGTGCTATTCTGGTTCAAATCTTAAAGCCAAAGCTCAAAAGATCAAGCTATTTCCAAGTAGCTTCAATATGTTTCAGAAAAATTCTCAAGAATATTTATAGGTATACAAAAATAACCAATATGCAAATGTAGTAAACTTCATATAGTCTGGCATCCAATCAACTATTACCAGGCATACAAAGAAGCAGGAAAAATACCTGCAATGGGAGAATGATCTTTCAGTATAAAACAGTCCCCAGCTGACAAATAGTAGAAATGGCCAAAAGGGGGGTTGGGAGATGATAGCTCCGTAGGTAAATAAACACCTTTTACATAAGCATAAGGACCCCAGTTCATATCCTCAAAACCATGTAAACGCTGGGTGCATAGCTGAAGTATCTGTAACAGCAGTGCTTCTATTGGGAGATGAGAGGCAGAGACAAGGAGAACCCCTGGAAGCTTGCAGGACAGCTAGCCCAGCATACACAGTGAGGGGGGAAAAGCAAAATAAATAAATAAATAAATACATATATGCATACAAACAAAAAACCAAAGATATCCTCCATGAAACAAGAAACAAGGTGGACAGACACTCTGACCTCCATGCATGCACCATGCACTATAACATATACATTCTCTCAAAGACACATGCGCAGAGGGAGGGACGGAAAGAGAAAGAGAGAGAGAGAAACATAGTGAACACATCTACATATAGACATAGGAATTGGCCAAAAGGACTAGTCTATTTATTCAAAATACATAGAATATATATACATGTATAGTTATTCATTTATAAAACTAAATATGTGTTCATAAATTATAGGTATTTAAAAGACCAAGTTTAGCTTACAGAGAAAAAAGTCACAATACTGGAGACTGAAAAGTCACTAAAGGGGATCCACAGCAAGTGAGGGCCACACAGAAAGATCGAGACGTACATATACAGCAGAAAAGGGATTTTTAATGAAAACTCTCAATTAACTGTGGAACAACTTCAAGTGGCTGAATAATGTGTTTTTAGAGTCATAGGAAACAGAAAAATTGATGAAATGATGGCCAATCCTTTCTAATCGTGATGATTATTAAAAAGCTTTAGATCTAAAAACCTCCAGTAACTTCAGACCTCCTCACAAGAACTGGAGAAAACTCTACCAAAATTGTCCAAGACCGTCGTCAGAAGAAGAAACATCTTAAGGGCATCCAGGAAAACAGGCACGTTACAGGCAGAAGAACAAGAATAAGGATAGCAGTCAATTTCTGGATGTACAGCAAGTAAGAGGAGAAGGGAGTAAGCCCGGCAAGGAACTGAAAGGCGGAGGGGGCAGAAATCTGCCCATCTAGAATTCTATACCCTGTAAAAATATCTTCCAAAAGGAAGGCAAAAATTTAAAGCACACAAAAGCCAAAGAAGCTGCAGCTCTAACTATAGCAGATGCATCTTCAGCAGCTCTGTGCCAAACAATTTTCCTCTGAGTGAAAAGAAAATGACACCAGATGGAAACACAGACCCACCCGAAGGGAGGGAAGAACAGTAGAAACTGTGAAGATGGTGGTAAATGCAGAGAACCCCTTCTTACTACTTAGATTTACTTAAATATAATTAAGAGCCACGCTGCATAACAACAATGTTTTACGAAGCTTATAATGTGTGCTTGATCAAAATGGGTATCAACAACCACACAAAAGCCAAGAGGGAAGATACTGGGAAATCCTAATCCATGCTTTGAACTAATCCAAGTGCTGTAATATGACCAGTAGCTGACTTTGATGAAAGACTTAATTGAGAACCCCAAACAACCAATATGTTAGAAAAGCATATTATAGCTGCTTCTTCAACGAAGGATAGAAATGGAACCAAAAAAGTCCGCTGTTGTCAAAAACATAGTTATGGGGATGGGGATGTGGCTCTACTTGGTAGAAGGCTGCCTGGCATCCATGAAATTTAGGGTGGATCCTTGACACTGAATAAAACACACGTGGTGACACACACCTGTAATCCCTATGCCTAGGAGTAGAGGCAGGAAGACCAAGGTCATCCTAGACTGCTTAACAGGTCTAATGACCTGTCAAGGAAGAGAGGGGGGAGGGAAGGATGGAGGGAGGGAAGAAAGGAGGGAGGGAGGGAGAATGGAAGGAAAGACCGAGGGAAAGAAGGAAGGAAGGAAGAAGGAAGGAAAGAAGGAAAGAACAAAGAAAGGAAGCCCTGTGTTCTTTAGCCCAGTAGAAGAGCCAGGGATTTGGAAGAAAGGAATAGAAGACAAATGAGATTGATAGAATACATCTAACAAAATGACAGAAAAATCTATCAGGAATCACATCAGATGCAAATTATCTAAAGATGAAAATTAAAAAGTATATTTTCAGACCAAATGAAAAACCCAAATCCTTAGTATATATTCGTTGTTAAAGCATGTATTTTAAATGTAAAAACACAGAGTTTAATGGAAAGAACAGAGGACCAGGCACAGTGATGTACACTGTAATCCCCGTACCAAGAAGGTCAGAACAAGAAGATCCTGAGTTTAAGACAAGTTTGGACTGCAAAAAGAGACCTTGTCTCAAAAAACACATATACATAACATATACATATATACATAGAATTATGAGCTGGGCGGTGGTGTCACATGCCTTTAATCCCAGCACTCGGGGGACAGAGGCAGGCAGATCTCCATGAGTTTGAGGTCAGCCTGGTCTACAAGAGCTAGTTTCAGGACAGGCTCCAAAGCTGCAGAGAAACCCTGTCTTGAAAAACCAAAAAAAGAGATATATATACATATACATACATACACATATATGTGTGTGCATACATATATAATTTTATATAAAACAGGCTGGAGATATGGCTCAGTCATTCAAGTGCTTGTCCTGCAAGCATGAGGACTTGGGTTCATATAAAAAGGCAGCATGGTGGTGTGTGCTTGTGATCTCTGCTCTGGAAAGGAAGCTATGAGGCTGTGGCTTGCTGGCCAGTCTAGCCTAATCTGCCAGCTCCAAGGCAGTTAGAGATCCTGTCTCAAAACAAACAACAAAACAAAGTGGGTGGCTTCTTAGGAACAACAACCAAGATTGTCCTCTGACTTCCATGTGCATATACCCACTGTGCATGCACCCTCATCAACACACGTGCACGCACATGCGCACACATGCACACACACAGAAGGAAGATAAGGGCTGAAGCCATGTGGCTCAGTGTTTAAGAGCATCTGTTGCTCTTGTAGAAGGCCTGGGTTCACTTCCCAGCACCCACATGACAGCTTGCAACCATCTGTAACTCCAGTTCCAGGGGATCTTATGCATTCTTCAGACTTTCCTGGGTACAATGTCATACATGTCACACACAAGTCACACATGCAGTGTACCTATATACATGCAGACAAAATACTCATACACATAAAAATAAAATAAATAAATCTAAAAACTTTAGGGAAATAGACATGATATTTATACTACTCAAGAAGGGGCTCTACTAGCTCATACTAGGAAAACTTTCAGAGCAACCAGGAACAAAGATGGTAATTTCCTAATAATAATAAGGTCAATTCATAGAGAAGTTGTTGCTATCCTAAACATTCACACACCTACTAGCGAAGCTCCAAAATATCTGAAGCAAAAACTGACAGGACTGGAGGGGGAAAACCAATTGAGGTGTTTATTGATCCAGGCATGGTGACCTATGATCTCAGCACTCATGAGGCTGAAGCACAAGGATTGCCATGAGTTCCAGGTCTGCCTGGGCTACGTCATGAATTCAGGCTAACCTGGGCTACGTCATGAGTTCCAGGCCAGCCTGGGCTATGTCATGAGTTCCAGGCCAGCCTGGGCTATGTCATGAGTTCCAGGCCAGCCTGGGCTAACATGTGAGACTTTCTTTGAAAAACCCAAAATTAATAAATAGCCTTCTTTCAGTACTAGTACAGGGACTAAAGAGATGATTCAGCAGATGGTCCTGCCTGTAATCTCAGATCTCAGAAGACAGAGACAGGGCATTCTGTGAGCTCTGGGCTCAGAGAGAGATCCTACCTCAGCACATAAAGCGAGAACAATCAGTGTCAACTTTTGATTCACACACACACACACAAACACACATACATTCATACCACACATACATACACAGGTAAAATAAAACGTATGTCAGGTAGACAGATCAGCAAGGACATAGAAGATATGAGCACCATAGAAGTTGATTTGATGGACACCCATCCAACAACCTGTGTCTATTAGTCGCTTTTCTGTGTTCTATTGCTGTAATAAAAGCCCGTGACCAAGACAACTTATAGAAGGAAGGGTTTATCTAGGGCTCACAGTTCCAGAGAAATAGGAGTCTGTCACCATCAAGGCAAGAAGCATGATGTCAGACAGTTAGTTCGGTAGGCAGGCCTGGTACTAGGTAGCCACTGAGAGCTTACATTCTGATCTACAGGCAGGAGACACACACTGGTAATGGCAGAAGTCTTTTGAAACCTCAAAGCCAGGCCCCAGTGACACAGCTCTCCTGAAAAGGCTAACTAACCCTCTTCATTCCTCCCAAACAGTTCTATCAACTGAGGAGCAAGTATTCAAACTTCTGAGTCTATGGGAGCCATTCTTGTTGAAACCTCTACCCCATGTGACAACAGCAGCATACACATTCCATTAAATATACTCAGAACATTTACCATGGGCCATAAAACAAGCCTCAAAATGATTCAAGTGGTACAAAATAACTCCTGATCATAATGGAATTAATTTAGAAATCAATAACAGAAGGATGCCTAGAAAATCCCCCAACTATTTAGAGGCGATATAACACACTTCTAAATAATCCATGAACCAAAGAAAAAATTAAATGTGAAATTAAAAGCATTTTGAGCAGAATAAAATGAAAACCTGTCACATGGAATTCTGAAGAGACTATTGGCGTTTCACCAAAAGGCAAGTGTAGGAAATCAAGAAATTTATTAGGAAAACAAGGAAAGTCCCAAGTCAGCAGCCTTGGCCTCCTGATTAAGAAACCAAGGGCATGCTGGGCCTGATAATACATACACTCAGGAGGCTGCACAGAAGGATAGCTGCAAGGTCAAGCCAGCCTGAACCATGTGATGCTTCCTCAAAGAAAATAATAAATGAATAAAATAAAACTAAGAGAAAATCACACCAAAAGGCATGGAGAGAGAAATGAAACTGTGGTACAAGTCTATGAAGCAGAAACAGCGAAACAACAGAGAAAGGATTTTTAAGATGAAAATGTTACTAGCTCCAGCATCAGGTGAACTTGGAACAGTAGAGCTCAGCATGGCGCCTGTTCAAGGATGCGGTGCAAATTAATAAATGTCCCCTATTCTTTAAAAGAAGAAGAGGAAGAAGAGAAAGTAGACAAGAAGGGAGGAAAGGAAGAGAAAGAAAGAGAGAAGGGGAGGAAGAAACATGATAACCTCTAGCCAGAATATCGAGGAAAAAAGAGAAAACACAAATTTTCCTAAGGATGAGAACATTGACATTGGAGATTCTATAAATAGGAAAGGGGCAGTATCAGAAAATTGCTAATGCCAGTGCCAATAAGTTTACAGTTGAAGGTCTGGTGTGGGACTCTGATGGCTTAGAATTCTCAGTCATGTTGTCTCTACAGTTTCTAAGGGGCTAAGTCCAGAGTGCTCCGCCATCTGGTTTGTCCCAGGCCAGGCTGTCTCCTGAGAAACTCTGGGCTCTTGAGTCTTAAACTGGGATGTTTGGTCACTGTGGGCCTTCACCCAACTTGTACTTCCTCCTTCCTTTCAATCAAGAGTGTCACTCAAAAGCCACAGAAGATCTCACTTGCCAGGTTTGACCCAACTTATACATTCTCTGGGAGGCCTGAGCAGGCAAAGGTCTCTGTGTGGCCACTCTGTTCTGGACCCTGAAGCTCATAGGTCACATCTTACATGGCACCCTATCTCTGGGGCCTCCTACAGAAACTGCACCTAATTAGTCTTCCCTTTGAGCCCCAGCTGCTATTCAGGGTTCCCAGGGTCTCAGCCAGAATGCTGGAGGAGACATTAATGAACTGATTCATTCCCACCTGGCCTGAAGGACTTTGAAGGTGTAACTGCTTTGCCCTGGTCCACCTTCCCACATTGCTAATGAGCTTCCCTCCCTCCCTCCCCCTCCTGAACCTTGGAGCCTGTGGATGCTAGGCAAGCACTTTACTACTAAGCTATATTCCCAGCCTAAATTCTGTGTGCATGTACGTGTGTGTACGTGTGTTTATGTATATGCATACAAAACTGTGCACATGCATGTAGAAGCCAAATTTCAAATGTCTTCTTTACTCTCCAGCTGATTTTTGTTTGTTTGTTTGTTTGTTTGAAATAGAGTTTCTCTGTGTAGCTTTGGAGCCTGTCCTGGAACTCACTCTATAGACCAGGCT
>LOJH01023755.1:0-16914 GCA_001685095.1 Ellobius talpinus | reverse complement strand
GAGAGAGAGAGAGAGAGAGAGAGAGAGAGAGAGAGAGAGAGAGAGAGACTAGTCTAATTGTAACTCCACATGTCATGTTTGGTTGATAGCCCTGGAAGGTCTGACTTTTTTTGAAGTGAAGGAGAGGAGAAGTGGTTAGGGGAGGGGGCATGAGGTAAAAGGGACTGGGAAGAGATGGGAGAGGAAAAACTGGTCAGAATGTAATAAAGGAGAGAATAAATTAATTAAAAATGAGTGCAAATGAAGGCGCTGAGAAGACAGTCCATCAATAAGTGTTTGCCTTGCAAGGGTCAGATACCAAGTTTGGCATCCAGCACCCATGTAAAAAGCCAGGCATGGTAAGCCGTGACTAGAGTGCTTCTAGTCATACTCTGGGTCGGCAGACACAGGAAGATCCCCAGAACTTGCTGAGCAGCCAGCCTGGTGAATCAGTGAAGTTAGATGATTCTGTCCCCCAGGACATAGGTTTTCATCATCACGCTACTATTGTGTGGAAACTTCGAGACATGATGAAGAGACAGAGTGTAGAAGGGCAGCCTGGACTGACCCTGTGGGTGCTGCCTTCCAGACATCGATCAGTTATGAGGATCAAAGGGCAAATAAATAAGTAAGCAAGTAAATAAATAAACAAACAGACCAAACAAGAAAAGCAATGAGGAAATAAACGGTTTGGAAAGCAAACACAACAGCTTTAGAAACTCAAGTGACTTTGACACACTATTGAAATGAAGGGTGGTGCTGGCCAAGCAAGCATTCATCAAGAGTGTGTGACCCAGTGTGCTGCCCTGAGGCTCAGGAATCTAGAAATGTAAGTAGGGCTGGCCTCTCACAGGTGATGTGTTGTCATGGCGAAGAGAGTGAACTTCAGAGCTGGACAACCTGGATTTGAATCTGGGTTTTCCTATGCACTTGGAGGAACGTTACCAGGCCTCAGTTTCTTGCTTGCTTTCCAGGGCATTTGTAATGCTTTAAGGGAATGGCTGTATTGTCACTGCTTATAGCTATTGGCAGCTGTGTGCCATGGCAACGACTCCCTCCACAGAAGCTGAAAGAGGCAACAAGTATGGCTATGGCCATCTTCACTTACGAGGGTTTCCAAATGACATCACTGCATGAGCACAGGCCGATTCACCTCTGGTTTAGAACCACTGGGCCCTGGGCTTATAAAATAGATTTCCTAGAATCCTTTGCCAATTACCTTCCTGTAGGCTTGGTAGGTGGTAAAATAAAGGAACGATCAAGGCAGTTCTTTTTGCCACAGTGTCCCTTTTAGTCCTAGCTGCCACGAGACAGCCCTGCCCTTTCAGCAGACTTCCCCAGCCTCTGATCTATGATGATGCTATCTTGTCTCCATGTCAGACAGATCTGGGTGGGGGTGTGCATCACCTCCTCCCCCTATGTCTCAGTACCTACCATGTGTTAGCAATTTCCTCCCGTCCTAACCTCAGAGTGGACAGCATCCCCCCATCCCTCACCGTCTCCTACCCAGTCGAGCTGTCTAATCCCCCCACCACCACCCCATCTCTATTCAAACAATCTTTTGAACTGCCTAGAGGAATTTCCGTTTTCTTGGCCGAAGCCTGGTTTTAAAGCATGCTGAGTCTTGTAAAGTGTACCAGGCTGGGTTGTGTTAAGATGGAGATAAAATTCCGAACTGTCTGAGCATCCAAAGCAGACTGAACAACTCAGCTCATGGGCTTTCAGCAGAGAGGTCAACGGTAGCTGCTTTTGGGTTAATACACAATGTCAGCTCCATTAATTGTGTGTCAATGCATCCCCTAAGCTAGACTGTCCAGATTCAAATTCCAGCTACGTCACTTACTAAATTGTGTGACCCCGGCAAGTAATTCCTCTGCTTGCCTCCAGGTTTGTAGCTGAAAAGTGGGGATAGTAACAGTGTTGGAAAGAAGTTGGGAACTTTGCTCAGTTGGTAGGATGACTGTCTAATGTGTCCGAGGCCCTGGTGGCTGGAGTAGACACTTTTGGAGCCCCGTCCCCAGCTGCAGAGTTAGAGGCAGGTACTAAATGCTGGGAAAATACTATTGTTATTCAGCCTTGCAGCTGCTGGGAAACTGCCCATGTGCCGAGAAACAACCTCACACACAAGTTTCTGGGAAAAACCCTCATTAATTAAACTAAATTCAGTGGGACACACACACATACACACTTACACACACTAAATCATATAAGTAGGAATGGGGTTCGGAGAAAGGCCCAAGAAAGTGTATAGGGGGTTGAATATGATCAAAAGATATTAATATATATTCAAGGAATAAATAAAATACATTTTATAAATTATACCAGTATTTTTTTTAGAGAGAACATAAACTAGTTGATTGACATGAAAGTGGCTTGACAGAAAACACATGCTCCAAATTTTAATTCCATTCTAAAAATAGAAAAGAAGCTTGTTAGTACAGTTTGGGATATCATAGACTGCATTTCCTGGCAATTAGTTCAAAAGAAGTGGCAAGCTAGGAAGATGGAGTTGACTTTGTAAACACAATCCTGCTGCTTGCTGATAATGAAGCTACAAGGCGCATGGCCAGTTTGCGCACCTGTATGTGCCTGATCCGGCAGGGATATAGAGAAAGCTTGAGCTTGTGGTTCACGTGGAAGAGATTAATTAAGACTTAGTTTTGTAACAATAACCAAAGAATATGCAACAGGAGATGGCAGATCCTTATAGAAGGAAATTGCCATGTGTCATGTCACAGTGTCTGTGTAAACACAAGGCCAGGCTGCAAAGTTTTGCTTTGCCATGATAAAGACAGAAAACACACACTCACTCTAGTTTGTTCTGCCTTTCTATGATAAACACTGAACTTAGGGAGAAAGGGGTTTGCTTGGCTTCTAGGTCACAACCCATCATCATGGGAAGCAAGAGCAGAAACGTACAGCAGAAACTGCAGGCTGGAACCGAAGCAAGCCATGAGGGAACACTGCTCACTGGCACGATCAGTCTGCTTTCTCACATGACCCAGGAGCTCCTGCCCAGAGGTAGCACTGCCCACAGTGAGTGCCCTCACAAACTGTTAGTCAAGAAAATGTCCCCAAAGACATGCCTACAGCAATTCAGATGGCAGCAACCCTCAACTGAGGTTCCCTCTCGGTAGGTGACAGGGTGTCAGCAAATCCCTGCCTCAGCTAACTGTAGACCCAGAAGAGCCTAGGATGTATTAGCGATCTGTAAGAGTGAACTGTAGATCCAGAAGAGCCTAGGATGCATTAGCGATCTGCAAGAGTGAACTGTAGACCCAGAAGAGCCTAGGATGTATTAGCGATCTGCAAGAGTGAACTGTAGATCCAGAAGAGCCTAGGATGCATTAGTGATCTGCAAGAGTGAACTGTAGACCCAGAAGAGCCTAGGATGCATTAGCGATCTGCATTAGCGATCTGCAAGAGTGATATGAACCATGTTGACAACATGAAAATGTGCACTTGGATTTGGGATGTGTCCTGCTGAGGGAAAAGACATGTATACATTGACTCGGGCCTCTAAACGTTCTGTCTGCTTTTCTGTGAAAGAATTCGGCCAAGTGGAAGGAGATGTGCTGGAGGCATGGCTTCCCAGTCAAGAGCATGCGATGCTCTTGCAGAAGACCTGAGTTTAGTTCCCAGCACCCAAATCAGCTGTCTCATGGCCCCTTTAACTCCAGTGCCAAGGGAACCTGATGCCCTCTTCTGGCATTCATGGGTACCGCATTTACACACAAATAGAGTTACATAAATGCACATAATTTAGATAATAATAATAAATAATTCATCAATAATGATAACCTTATATAACCTGACTTTACTGAAGATGTTAAAAGGAGACAGGCATAAATATTTTCAACATTGAGCTCTTTCTTACTGGGGATATATTCATTAATTACATGTGTTTATTGAAGGAGCCAGCTTCTTTATGACTTAAATTCAGGAATGGAAGCAACAATTATGTATGTATACAATGCCACCACGTGTTAACTCATTAAGTAATAACTGTTCCTTTTTTTAAAGGTCAAGAAGAAATTCATTTCTAAATAGTTCTAGACCCATGTAGGAAAACAATGTTCTTGTTTTATTAAACATTTCTCGAAAATTATCCCCCCAAAAGAATCTAAGCTCTCTGGTGTATCATGCACATGCCAGCACATGTGGCTGGTACATGAATGACAGCCTTCTCTCAGACAGAGAAGAGAGAGACGTGGGTTGCCATGACAACAATAAGGAAGAGGTCATGCAGCTGAGAGGGAATGATGGGGGATGGGAAATACATAGAAGGATTTGGAGGGGAAAATAGAAGAGTAGAAAATTTGTAAATTCGGGACTTGTGTATCAAATTCTCACAAAATAAAAAATAATTCAATTAAAATGTGTATTTCTCTGCATGTGCAAATCAAGCCTTTCTTCTGATGATGTTGTTATCACTCAAATGCTCTGTGAACTGCAGTTTTATAAGGAGCTGTAAGGATTTAGACAAGAAACCAAGGACATAGTGGGATTTCTAAGGATGTTGAAATAAACTAGAAAATCGCAACAACTTTATTTAGGATGAGGGTCAACATTTCTTAAATGCCTTTTCTCCCACTAATACAATCTTTGTTTGGCATGAGATCCAGGAACTGCCTTGATTCTCTCTCTTACAATTAGCCTCTTCAGGGGCATGAAACCAGCTGAGAGTGCCACGCGTTAGCATGTTCCAAGTTTGAACATCTAAGATGTTTCACAGAGGCCTGACGGCTAGCCAGACATCCTCCAGACCTTCTCATCTTAAATCTCAGACCTCTGGCATTCGTGACCACCCCTTGCAACAACTCTGCCCTTGCTTTGATGTCTTCCACTTGTCCTTAACCATTTTCTCCTCCTCCTTCTTCATTATGCTTTGTTCATGCGTCTTCATCACCTGCTACAGGTTAGGTTTTCCCAACCCTCCAGCCATCAGCTTCAGAACGTTAGGCCGATTGACACAGCTCACAAGTTTTTCATAGCATCTTCCATAGATAAATCAATTAAATACACCGTGAATCAAATGCATCACTGTTTTCTGTTCATTTTGATTCTTCTTTCATCCCTCTATCTCAGTTAAAATGACACAGCTGCCAAAGTTGGAACGCGCTGCATCTTTCCAGATGTCTTCCCTTGCTAACCTGCTTCAGCTTATTCTGTCCTAAGCCCTGCTTTTTTCTACCTCCAACACAGGTCTCCACAACAACTTTCATACCGCACATCTCCTTGTTCATATTCTTCCGTTCTTCTGTAGATAACTGCAATCTCTACTGTGCCTACCAACAGCCTGTTCTAATAAGTGCTATCAGTAGGTCACCTACAACACTATAGAGTCCAGTGTCACCTCAGTACGCTGCCCCCAGGTCCAGTGACACCACGGCATCAATGGTATATAAGTAGAATGTTCCTGAACAAAGACATACTCAGCTGGCATTCGCCTTTGGTCGGTCAGCCTTTAGGCTCTTCCAGCAAAGAACACAAACACAATACTAACACTCAGCAGCCCTCTGTTACCACAGGAAAAGCATAAAGCAGGAAGCAATGAGCTCTAAGCTCCCAGGACAGAGCTGCCCTATTGGTCTGGGTTGTCTCCCTCTAGTCTGCTTCCACGCCGGGGAAAATATCCCAAGTCACTTTTGGTGATCACACGTATTAGTAGCCAATACATTTAAATGGAAGGCCACATCCTGTTAGCCTGTCTTTTCATCTAGCTTTCGCTCACCTTGGGCAATCCCCATTCCTTTTCCCAAACCAACTCCAATCACAGTTTCAGCCACAGTACTTCATCTGCCCGTAAACTTCTGTGATCCACACTGTCTGGTCACAAGATCTCTGTTCTGGCTTTTACGCAAGCCCTTTCATAATAAAGTTCCAGCTTGTGCTGTGGGATGCATAGCCAATGGCTGCATCCATGCAGGCATGGGACAGTTAAGCCATCAGAAAATACCAAATACTCCTGCAGCTTCCAGGCTGTGCCAAGATTTGTCCTTTTCTGAGTACATTTTTTTTCTTGTTATCTCTGCTTGATAAATGTCTACTCATCCTTCAGAGTCAAGCAGAAATGCCACCTCCTCCCCGCAGCTTCTTCTTCTGTGCTTTTTCCAAACGTAGAGGTGATTTAGACACATCCTCACTTTTGTCCTAGATCATCTTACTTGTGGCACACTGGCACACAGCTAAGACCCTATATCTTACTTGTGGCACACTGGCACACAGCTAAGACCCTATATCTTACTTGTGGCACACTGGCACACAGCTAAGACCCTATATTTTGGCTCTGTGGGTTGGAAGCTGCACAGCTTAAGCATAGTGCCTGGACTGCCTCATCTCTGAAATTATGGAGGATGAAGAAAATTAGGTCATGTGGTATTAGAAGGGAAAGCTGTATCCCTCTTGAAGTACTGACTGGCCGTTAGATTGCCATCAGTGGTTATTCTCACAGAACCCTCTAGTTTATCAGCGTCTGCCCATTTCTCCATCTCTTGGGCACTTGGACAATATAGCTCATCATTAACATCAGGCGATGTTGCTGCAAGGATGACAAATACTAGATCATGTCAAATTGAAACTGAGCATCTAGGAAGGAGAAATCCCATGCAATGCCTGGTACCTGGCCATTCCACTCCATTTTTAATGTATGTCTTACTCCATCAGTCTTCATCAAACCTAACTTACTTTTGGAAAGAAAACCACGGAGATGAAGGAATGACACCTCTAAGGACATGCAAACCTCATCAGGCTGTTGCAGAATGAAGGAAATGTGACAAGACATTTTGCTGTCATGCAACTTCCCAAGAAGTAGGTAAGATACAGCTAAGAAGTGGTATTTCTTCTTTAATTACAGAGAAAAGGGTTGTGTCATTGTTATACCCTTGACATAGTTTTTAACTCAGAAAGCAACCTTTCTATTGTGTTTTGAATGTTAACTGCCCCCTATCAGTCCATGTATTTGAACACTTCTTCCCAAGATGATGGGATTGGCTAGGCAAGTGGTGAAGCCTTCAGGAAGTAGAGCCTGCCAGGGAGAAGTGGGTGGGCCTTGGGTATTTGCCAGTCTACACTGCCTCCTGATCTACCCAAATGCGACCAAGATACCTCATACTTATGCCACAACAGTGGAGAACAGCACCCGTTCTGCTAGGAAGAAATGTACCCTCAATCTGTAAGCCCAAATAAATCAACCCACTTCTTTCCCTCCCTTCCTCTCTCTCTCCCTCCCTCCTTCCCTTTCTTCTTTCCTGTCTACCTCCCTTCCTCCTTTCCTTCCTCCCTTCCTTCCTCTCTTCTTCCTTCCCTCCCTCTCTTCCTCCCTCCCTTCCTCCCTCCCTCCCTCCCTTTCTCCCTTCTTGCCTCCCTCCCTTCCTTTTTCCCTTTCCCTGCTTCTTGTTAGTTTTTGGTCACAGTGCATTTGTTTAAACTGATGCTCCTGGCTGGGACCAAAGTCAAAGGCCCGAGCGTTATACAGTGATGAACACCGTTCCATTCCCACTCCACATGACTGTGTCAAAAGAAGTTATTGGTGTTCAGTTCTGAGATGACATCCAGCATTTTATGGCCACTCAGATGTGGAAAAGCCAGGCCAGGGGAAAATATAGAAGGAAATGAGGAACGGGGAAGAAAAGGCACATTTTATAAGCTCCGCTACAGTGGTATTTTATTCAAACAGAAGGCAACAGACATTCTCGAAATATATAATGTGTCTGGAAGAGGAATTCCCGGGTCACCATGCACCCTTTCTCACATGCTCCTCCCAAATAAGGCTGGAAAAACAAAAACAAACTAAAAAACCATGCTAGAAGTTCTGAAAGAACAGAAAAAAATCCCGGTAGGGTAATTAATGAGTGACAGGCTAGTTACCCCTGGGGCGGGGCAGGAGAACTAAAATAAAATGTGGCTGGAAATCATGGCTTCATCAAAAGACAAGGTTTTGAAGCTGGAAACAATTTGCACAATGTCTCTTCTGACTCTTTCCTCCACTCTGTTCCCATAAAGTCTGGGCGGGAGCCAGTTGGAAAGGCTCTTTACAGCTGTCCAGATGAGGGTCATGAAGGGAACGGGAAGATTTTAAACACTGGCTCTCGGCACGTTGAAGGCAGGGATCCTTTAGGTCAGCGATATTGGCAGCTTGATTCTTGCAACTCAGTTGGGAAAATAACAAAATCAGTTCTCTGAAAGGCTTTCCAATCTGAAAAGTGCAGGTTTCAACTCTAAGCATTTAAGGGCAATAAATGACTTTTCCTGTGCCAGAGGGTTCTAGAAAGACTAACACCATTTTTAAGGTTCAGATTTCGCTCTAACGAGTTACATAAAAACCCACAACCAGTGTAAATGTCAGCAGGGAAGGGATGTGTTCAGGAGAGAGACCTGTGCAATCAAATCCTCGGAACTGCAGCTAAGGGGTCTTACTGGAAATAAAAGGGCTGGTTTATGACACACAGCGCTGACTGTGATAGCTATTTACATCTCGAGTGGGAGCTTTAGCCGCTTTGGACCGGTTACCTGGATGTGCTAATAGTGGAAAAACAGCACTTTCCAAATATATCCTCCAGCTAAGGGCCGCTGGAACAGCTGCAAGGGAGTGAAGAAAAGATGGGTTGTCTGAAGGCCGTTTTGTTCAGATGTCTGTATTTTAAATACCAAAGATTCCCATAGGTGCATGCAGTCCCATGTCCCCCATCACCAAGCTGGAAGTATTACACAGCCTTTGCCCTGGACTGATAGACCAAGAACACCTCTGTCACCGCTGATTTTTCAGGTTATTTGGCTTATTTTCCTTTAAGAGTCCTTGGTATTAAACTTCCAGCCCTTTGGATCTGTTTCCTGGTGGAAATCATGAACAGGCTGGATTGACTATCACCTGGAAAATGGATAAATGGCATCACCGGCACAGCTAGGTACCGGCCTTGAAGTCTACATGAGTTGTTACTTCCAGAAATGTTTATATGAAATCTTAGATTGTAATTATGAAATTCAAGGAGTCCTACACTCTTTGCAGCCTCTACATAATAATTTGACTCAAACTGTCACATCAGGCGACTCAAAATTCATTTACCAGATTCACTACAGGCTGCATCTGAGGAAATGAACTGCAGTTTAAAGAGATTCTTTCTGGAGTCTCAAATCCAAAATTCAGAGACCAGTGACATTTATTTGCTAACAAGCAAAACAAGCACACTGCTGCACAATCCTCCGTGTGCTAAAGAAGCCTAATTATGAGCTCAGAGGCAAGGCAAGGTTTTCAGGATGCTGACTTCCCCATTTTACCGACACATCCGTTTTGTTGCTGTGAGCTGAAATTCAGATGGGAAGAAATCAGAACTGGTAGTTAAGAATTATAAAGTGGAAGGACTTCTGCTGAAGTGTCAAACATGAGAAAGGAAAAATATTGACGCCAGAAGAAATGCAATCACATGCAAATTTAAAGCACACGTCACCAGAAAATGTTGTCACTTGCTGCGCAACTTCTGCTCCCCACGGACTTCCAAACTCAAGAGCTCAGTGTAGGCCAAGTGACTCTGAAGTTCCTTAGTCCTACAACAGGTGTTCATTTTTTTCAATCCGGACCTTCGGCTTTTCAGTTATACCATCAAACCTACGTTCTGATATTATTCTTCTAAATGGTGGCCTGCATTATATTTTTTTTAAAGAAAACAAAAGGAATGCTGAGTGTTTTTATTGTTATTACTATTGGAGTTTTTTTTTGCTTTTATTTATTTTTTGTCACCTCCATAAAAGCTAAAGTTAGCTGAGAAGAGGAACCTCCATGAGAAAATGGCCTGTTCGTCGACAAAATCTATTCCAGTTCTCCTTCCCACGGTGATCCATGTGTCCCTCCTAAGTCCTCCTTGTTGCTTACCCTCTCAGGGTCTGAGGATTGCAGCATGATCTTGATCTTTACTTCACAGTGAATGTCCACCTACAAGTGAGTACATACCACGTTTGCCTTTCTGAGTCTGGATTATTTCACTCAGGATGGTCTTTTCTAGTTCCATCCATTTGACTGCAAATTTCATGCTGTCATTGTTTTGAACAACTGAGTACTACGCCATTGTGTAATGTATATTCTTTATCCGTTCTTTGGTTGAGGGGTATCTAGGCTGCTTCCAGTTTCTAGCTATTACAAATAAAGCTGTAATGAACATGGTAGAGCAAAAGGTGGGGGAGATAGGAACAGGAGGGACCTGGTAGGGAGTAAGGAAGAGAATACTGAGGAGGAAATTGGAACTGGGGGACATTTGTGGGTGATGCAGAAATGTAGTATAGTGGAAAGTCCCTGGAATCTATGAGAGTGTCCCTAGTCATGGGGGATATGTAACCAGAACTGGCTGTCTTTCATAATCATGCAGAACCCCTAGCAGCAGGACTGGGCATCAACCCAACTACAAAGCTTTGGACCTACCCTCTGTCCTGGCTGGAAGATGTACTGGGGCAATGGTGCTGCAGAACTTGTGGGAGCGGCCAAGCCATGACTAGGCCAACTTGAGGCCCATGCCTTGAGAGGGAGCCCAGGCCTGACACTGCCTGGACAGTCAGGAACCAGAGGCTGGATAACCCCGAGACCAAGGAAAGAACCAACACAGATGGGAAAGAAGTAAATGAAATGATTCCCAATGATATTCTGCTACACTCATGGACAGCCCAGTTGGCATCAGCAGGGCATCATCCAGCAATTGATGAGAGGGGAAGAGAGGTGGGCGAGGGACTGGGAGGAATGGAGGGAAGGGAAATTGCTTTGGGGATGCACTGAATCAGAGAAGAATAACAGTCAAAAAAAGAAAGAAAGAAAATGGCCTGTAGGAGTCTATGGGGAATCTTCTTAACGAATGATTGATGTGAAGGGCCCAGCACGCTGTGGGCAGTGCCACCCCTGGGCAGGTAAACTGGAGTTGGATAAGAAAGCTGAGCAGGCCATAGGGAGCAATGGCCTCTGCATGAGCTCTTGTCTCACTATTCTTAACTGGAATTCCTGCTCTGACTTCCCTGGATAATGTAATACAAGCTGTAAGATGAAATAAATCCTTTCCTTTCCAAGTAGCTTTTGGTCATGGTGTTTATCATAGCAAAAGAAACCCTAACTGTGATGTGTATGTATTTCATACTAGAAATACAGTGACGCAAAGTTACACAACACAGGCAAAACCTTTTTTTATGATGTCATTGGTTACGTAACCAGTATATGCTCTTCTCTGGGAGTTGGTGTCTGTGCACAACATGCTTGATCTCCCTGAGCTTGGTTTGGAGCCCCACAACTCTTCTGATGTCTGATGTGGGCTATAATGGAGAACCAGACTAGACACTTAAGTCAGAAAAAAATAAGAATATGAGTCCTGCTCTGAGACCATTGCCTTAGTTAGGGTTTCTTAATAACTCATAGCATGTAGTGGGCCTACCGTACCTTGTGGGTTTATTGATTATTTAATATTTATTTTTATTAATAATGTGCATGTGTTCTTCTTTATATGTACGTGCATCATGTGTGTGCAGTACCCACAAAAGTCAAAAGAGTGCACTGCATTCCCTGGAACTGGAGTCACAGGTAGTTTTGTCCTGACCATGTGAGACCTAGGAAGATTTTGCATTTTCCTAGTAATCTAGATCATTTGAATAGTAGGGGTTTCAGGAAGGGACTGATGAAGGAGAATGAACTCAGAGAGAAGCCTGGGGTGGTTAGAAACACACTAGGTTTGAAGACTAAAATGACTGGCCTGCTGAGTATATGGACAAGAGGGAGACTAGTGCACACTGATCTCTGTCATGATGACATCCAAAAAGACACCAAGGAACCCAGGCATAACCATAAAAATGGGAAGAACAAGTCATGAACAGACACTAAAGATGTAACAAGCCACTGTTTAAAGAAGGCAGCCTGTGTAAAAAGGGCTTTGTGTCTGCGAGTCCTTTAAAAAGCACAAGCACTGTACAGCTGCATGGCAAATGGCTCCGGTGCCGTTCCAGTTTCTAACCATAGTCACAAGCACACACATGAGCATTCCTGGGTGCTCGAGCCAGGAGCAGAGGATCTGAAAGCATCACATGTCATGTGTCAGATCTGTGCTAAGCACAAGTGAGTAAGAAATGAAAACAAGATGATGTTTTTCTCTGAAGAAATATTCAATTCTCACTTTTAATGAGTCCATGGCCTTAGAGGACTAGGAAAAAGAAACAAGACACACAGGCTCCATCTTACAAACACGCAAAAGTTGGACAGGTCGGGTCAAGGAAAGGCCTTGCACTCTGTAAGTAGCTAGAAGTTTATCATTTTTGACAGCTTATTCCAAATGACAGAGAGCCAAAGATTTACATATGACTGCTGTGAGATAATTCTCTTGTACACTGTCAAGATTTATCACTCATATTGGTTTAATAAAAGGCTGATTGGCCAGTAGCTAGGCAGAAAGTATAGGCAAGATGACCAGACTAGGAGAATTCTGCCAAGAGGAAAGGCAGAGAGGCAGTCACAAGACAGATACAGAAGCAAGATGAGAATGCCTTACTGAGAAAAGGTACCAAGTCACATGGCTAAACATGGACAAGAATTATGGGTTAAGTTTTCAGAGATAGTTAATAATAAGACTGAGCTAATAGGTCAAATAGTTTATAATTAATATAACACTCTGTGTGCTTCTTTGGAACTGAATGGCTGTGGAACCAGGTGGGACAGAAAGTTCTGTCTACACATGTTGAATTTTAATGATGATAAGCATCTTTAAATTTTTCATTAATGAATAAGTGAATGTTTTCATCTTGTTGCCTATCAACACTGTTAGACCACACTGAGATGACTCTAGGCATCATGATTATCTTTCCAGATGGCATACTTGAAACAGATGCTCAGAAATCATTATTTTAACACATGCACATAAGCACACACACATGTGAATGCATGCACACCAAACACATGCATTCATACACCACATACACAGAACACATACACACACACACACTTTGCAGTCACTACTTGAATTCCTTCAAGTCCCCATCTTTCTGAATACATTCTTTTTCACAGAATCTTGGTCAACTTGAAGATAAAAATTTTAATTTTTTTCCTTCTGCTCTCTTTTATAAGTTAATTGAGAAGACTTTATTCTGAGCTAAGTCTTGAGTTTTGCAGACTTAAAACGAGATGCCTGCTCATAGAATATATAGTCCAGATAAGGAGAGCACCAGCCCTTATTCCATGTACCAAGCAAAACCATCTTCAGAGATACCATATCTCATGTTCTTTCTCGAATTCACTAACCAGGTCCAGATTTTTCTTTTTTTCTTGATGCTAATTTCATCATATTTCAGGTAGCTTTCCATGTTGCCCCCAGTTATTAACAATCCTATTTCAAATAACTTTAAAATTCTGTCTGACCCACTTTTGTGTTTTGCATCTTCACAGTACTGGCAATTTTCAGTCATGCAAAGATTCCATTCATATATGTAGCCTTTATATTCATAATATAGTACTTCCTTATAAAAATATCTTAGCTCACTTGTTTAAAGAGTATGGAAATTAAAGCATCTTTTGAAATGTATTCTTTTAAAAAGAAAACCTAAAAACTTATGTTTCAAAAACTAGTGGAAAAGCAGTGTTTGTGCAAGCAAGGTGCCACAGCAGATAAAGGTGATTACTTCTGAGCCTTACGATGTGAAGTTGATCCTTGGGACATTGGACAAAGGAGAAAGAGAGAAGGAACTCTTAAAAGTTTTTCTCTGACTGCCCAAAGTATTGTGTATGTGTACACATGGACACACATGCACACACGCTTATATGCACACACATATACACACACACGAAGTGACTGTAACAAAAAATCTATTATTTAAAAAGCACACTGGACCCAACAACAGTCAAAGAAAGATAACCATAAAGATACGATCATAATAAATGAAATAGAAAATGGCCAAACCTCATGAAAGATCAATAAAACTAAGAGGTTTTTTATTTTAAAGATAAACAAAATAGCTAAACTAAGAACAAAAGATACAGAAGGAAGGAACACTACAGCTGCTAATGGAAACACGAGGAACCATGATGTGCTATTATGGCTAATTATTCATCAAATAAGTGGGATAGCCTAAAAGAAATGGATAAATTCCCAGTCCCAAATAACCTTCTGTTCTAGTTTGCTTTTCTGTTGCAGTGATAAATACCATGACAAATAGCAATGTGGGAGGAGAGGGTTTATTTCCGCTTACACAATACAGCCCATCAGTAAGGAAAATCAAGGCTGGAACAGAAACCATGAGGGATGCTGTGGACTAGCTCACTCCCAGGCCCATGTTCCTAGGGATGGTGCCACCCAAAGTACACTGTAATCTCAATTAACAACAACAAAAAAATGCCCCACAGTTATGCTTATGAGCAATCTAATGGAGTAGTTCCTCAAATAAGGCTCCCTCTTCCCAGGTGTGCCTAGGCAGCAAACAAGATTAGCCGCCATCGCTTCTAAAATGGACTCATGAAGAAGTAAAGGAACTCGATACAGGTTAATTATATGAAAGGAGACTGACGGTAAAATAATAGCTACTAAAGAGCAGCCGAGATCCTGGAGGTATATCCGCAGAATGGATTCAGAGAACAAACTGAAATCTCATTAAATGCTTTTGCGAGTAACTGAACAAAATCCATGCTCTAAGGCCATCATCACTGTTGACAAAGCCAGACAAAGGCACAGGAAGAGATAAATACAGGCCAGGATCCTAAGAGCCACAGATGCAAAAAAATTCTCAGCCAAATGCCAGAAAACAGATGTAACAGCATATTAAGAGGGTTATATACTATGAGCAAATGAGGATGAGTTGAGTGATATAAGGATGATTGGATCTCACCCTCTAGTGATTAAAATCTCAGAAGATAAAACACAGAAGGTAGCTACATTGCCATAAATGAGGAAGGAACAGAGTATTATTCCTGTGGCTATTATAAAACACCTGACAGAAGCAACTTAAGAGATTACAGGGAGACTTTGGCACACAGTTTAAGGGGACATGGTCTATTATGGTGGAGACAGCATAGTGGGAGAAACAGCTATTTTATATATGTGACAGCAGGGGGGTAAAGCATCTGGTTACATTGCATAGGCAACCAGGAATCCAAAACCTAGACCAGAATCAGGGCTAGTCTATAACCCCGAGGATCACTCTNCCAGAATCAGGGCTAGTCTATAACCCCAAGGATCACTCTTATGTTCCTATGTCCTTAACCAAATCCAAAACCTAGACCAGGATTAGGGCTAGTCTATAACCCCGAGGATCACTCTTATGTTCCTATGTCCTTAACCAAATCCAAAACCTAGACCAGAATCAGGGCTAGTCTATAACCCCAAGGATCACTCTTATGTTCCTATGTCCGTAACCAAATCCAAAATGTTCCACTAGCTAAAGAATCAGAATCACTGGCTGGGAATGAAGTCCTCCAGTGTGTGAGCCCATATGATACATCCCATGTCATGGCTGTAATTGTCACACAGGACAATCCCTCTCATACTCTCATCCCCAACTAAGATCAGGGACAAGAGAAAGGACAGAGAAATAAGTTCAGAACAAGACAGTTCTCTTGCTTTTGTTTACAGAAGATGGGAAGTTCTGGATTGAATCATCAGGCAAGGAGACAAGGTTTTATATGGAGAAAATCCTCAAAACATAAGCAGAAACCACTAGCACAGATGAATTCTTTAAAATTTACAGGAAAATGTTACCTCTTAAGAAGAAAATCAATTTTTATATAGTAACAGTGATCTATTTAAAAGAGAAATCAAGAAAATAATCCAATTTACAGCAGCAATAAACACATAGAAAAATAAGCATTGATGAAAGAGCAAGGCCCAAAGAACATTCCAGAGTCATTGACTACAAACAGTATTTTAAATGTCCATACTACCCCAGTCTTCTGATTAAACACGATGCTTATCACAATTCCAGTCTTGTTCGACAGAGAAATAAAAACAAATCCTAGCATTAGAAGAGATTCCTAACAACATGGACAGCAACTATTCATCTGAAAAAAAAAGGGCGGGACACATCCTAACACACTCTACAAAGCTATCATGATGACAGCACCATGGAAGTGACAAAAACTCCTCACATAGTGTTTGGAGAGGTGACGACGCCAACTCTAAGAGAATTCATTGCTCTTGCGGAGGACCTGAGTTTGGTTCTTAGAACCCATGTCAGGTGGCTCACAATCTCCTGAAACTCCAGCTACAGGGGATTTGATGCGCTCTTCCAGTCTCCAGGAGCACCTACACCCATGTGCACATACCACCCTTATATACACAAATAATTACAAAAAGAAAAAATTAAATCTTAGAAGCAAAAGAATGGTGGCTACTGGAGGCTGATGGCTTGGTGCGGATTAAAGGATAATGAGATTCTGGGGCAAGCCTACAGAATTTAGGATAAGAAGTACACTTTGAAGATTGTACAATGTTGGGCTACACTCAGTGACAACGTGTGTTCTTATGTGTCCTGCAATTTGCATTCCCCTGATGGACACGATGTTTTCATATCCTTCTGGGAAATTTTTTCTTAAATATTTGAGGACAATCTGTCCATTCCATCAGCCCATATATCAACTGGGTTAATTATTCTCTGGGACATTGTAGCACTGAGTTGTGCACTAATTCTGTCAGATTAAGAACTGGTCAAGGTTTTCTCCCAACCTGTAGCAGTCCCTTCACCTGACCCTCTGCTTTGCTGTGCAGAATCCCTCTTCATTTCACACAATCCCACATCCCAGTTCTTGATTATTCTACAAAACTGCTGGGAACTCATCACAAAGTATATTCATATCTGAGGGTTTGCTGTAATAAGTCTTTCTCTGCCCCGCTAGCCAGCTCCCAAATAATGATACAGAGACTTCTTATCACTTATGAAGGCTTATCTGTAAAGCAAATGACACTGTCATTAAGACAAAAAGGCAACCTACTGATTGGG
>LOJH01023754.1:6297-28321 GCA_001685095.1 Ellobius talpinus | reverse complement strand
GCCGTGCGGGAGCTGGGTGGGACGAAAGCAGGCCCGCTCCCCTATCACTACAGGGGCTTTCTTTCAGAGAGGCCTGGCTGAAAGGAGAAGACCCGCCCTGAGCTTGGGCAAGTTGCCCCATCCCATGAACGGGGATCCTAGAGTGAGTAATGATGGCAGGAAGAGGCTTGGTGAGCACTCACACTTCCCTTTCTGCTTCTTGAGCCGCCCAGATGTGAGCAGCAGCTGCACAGTTCAGCTGTCACAGCGAATACAACAACAGCAGGTCCTCCATCCCCAGGCCTTCCCTGCCCGACGAACTATACTCAGACTGGGAGCCTGCGTAAGCCTTTCTTCCAGTTTTCTTCTCAGTGCTTGCTCTGTCTTCTTCTCAGTATCTGGCTACAGCAGCAAGAAAAGCGGCTCATACACAGGCCTGCAGTCCCGGCGTTTTGGACCAGGAGAGCAAGGCCAACCTGGACTACATGGGGAATCCTGTCTTACAAACAAAACAAAAAAGAAAAATAGCTAATTAAATAAGGGGTTTATTAGGGAAATAGGTTCATGTCCATCTGATTCTGTGGACTGGGGAGTTCCAAGACAGGTCCAAGGGCGCCTGCGCTACAGTCCAGGTCCAAAGACCTCAGAGCCAATTCTTCATTTGAAGGTCAAGGCCCGAGAACACACAGGCCGGGCGGGGATCCTGGAGTTTGGACAGCTCGTGGCAGGAGGTGACAAGTGTCTCGGTTATGACTTTTCCATGTCTCCTCCAGAAACGACCTCACAGTTCATCTTGGTTCTTTAGGTACCCACTTAATCCAGTCCAGTTGATCTCCAAACTGAACCGTCACAAGGTCCCACTCATACGCAAAAGAAAAGGGGTCACCAGCAGCATGGGTCCTGAACCTTAGGGTCACTTTAGGATCGAGCCGTCACACCTATCTTCACATGGATAGAGAATAAGCCAGAGAGCCCAGTTTTATAATTGGAAGAGGCTTCCAGGCTAGCTCTGTTTCAAAATTCAGGATGTTTCAGATTCTATAAACTTATGTGTTCCAGTGAGGTCCGAGTCAGCACCAGTTACCAAGGGTGTCAGCTGGCCAGACTGCTTGAGCCTGTTCCAGTAGGGTTTTTTTTTCTTTCTTTCTTTCTATTGTGGTATTGAGGATGGAACTCAGAGTATTGCGAGCTAGGTAAGCCCTTCCTCCATCGCTGAGCTTTGTCTGAAGTCCTCACGACGATAAATCCAGGTCAGGCCACGTTTTGTTGGATGAGTTATGAAACTCTTCGGGTTTGGAGAGCTTTGGGAGCTTTGGAAATTCTAGTGAGGAGGTGTGAACACGTACTGATGAGCGGTGTGTTCTTACCATAGGCCGGATGCAGGCCAAGGGGCTGCATTCTCACAGTCCCAGGAGGGACACCGTTTTGCTGTATCAGCCTGTGTCCTCCCTGCGCCGTCTTCCCTTCTCACTCCAGTAGACTCTGCATTCATGAACATGGGATGGGAACAAGAGGAGGCCGGGGGGTGTCCAACTCACCATTTTATATTTTCAATATTGTTATTATTATTATTACTACTATTACTACTACTATTATTATTATTATTATTTGAGATTGGGTCTCACTATCACTACACTGCTCTGAATGACCTAGGACTTGCTATGTAGTTCAGGCTAGTCTTGAACTCACAGAGATCTTCTTGTTTCTTCTCGCTTTCTTTGTTTTTGTGGTGCATAGATTGAACCTAGGGCTTACACAAAGTAATTACTCTCCCAGTTAGCTTTATTTATTTCTAAGAATTTGTTATTAGCATACAATTTATATAATACATAATGGGTTTCATTTGACATTCTCATAAGCGTATATAATCTATTTTTATTATATTCACCTTAGCTGCCCTCTCTTGACCCCTCCCTACTCCCACTGAAGCCCTTTCTCTTCCATCTCCCACTCTTTCTACTCTCATATTTTTTCCCTGATTAGTTTAATTAGGCTTACTCACAGGAGCGTGGGCACCTTATTAGTGTCTACACCACTAAAGGAAAACACTCTCCCTCCCCCAGCAGCCACTGACTACCCATGAATCCACAGGGAAGGGGGGCCCCAGGCCACATCAGAATGTTCGAAGATCCAGTCTCTTGCAGGCGATGTGCAGATCAGCAGAGCTACTGAGAGCTCAAGAGTATAGCTACCGTACTGTGCCTGAACCACACTATTCCTCAGCACCACCCCTTCCACCCCTTCTCTGACTCTTCCGTCATTCTGCCATCTTGTCTATGATTTTCCTGAGCCATAGAGGGGGTTCTTTATACTTTCTATTTTGAAACAGGGTATCATTAAACTATCCAGGCTGGCCTTGAACTCACTGTAGCTAGAGCCTGAACTCCAGATCCTCCTGCCTCAGCCTCCCAAGGATGATAGAGTTACAAAACTGCGTGACCAGGCCTGGCTCTGACTCTCTCTTGCTTATTTTCCTCAAGTCTGCTCAAGTCCTGTATTTTGAGAATACCAGGTTTTGACAAAAACCTTCAGAAAAAAAAAAAAACCAACCAAATAAACAAAAACACCCTGGAAGTGGCTCTCTTAGTCCAGGCGGGGCTGAAGGCTGCGCTTCTGAAAGCTCTCGTGAGCTAGCCAGACACCAAAGCAAGCCCTGTAGGTCGTTTAAACAACCTGAAATTTGGCCGCATGGCAGCATTCATCTCCTCTAGTGGAGGGAAAGGGCATCCTCACTGGGGCCACCCCAGGATGCGCTGCCAGCCAGCCTTCTCTTGGTAGCTAGAGAAAATCTGTTTCTTTCCAGCCATCGCCATTGCCTAAACAGCTGTTGCTCAACAAACGCTCCCGACGACCCTCCGGTGCAAACTTGACTGTCTGTGGACGCTCTAGGTACCGCCCCCCAATAGGTTCCTGTGCCGCTAACACCCTGGGGGTGGGTGTTGTTTTGGGAAACTCAGTGACCTAGTTTGTCCTGGTGGGCATCGGGTTCCATTGTGTTATCCTCCATCAGGGACCTGAGCTTCACGGTGAATTAGCAAAATCCCAGGCCTTGAGTAGAACAATAGATTGGTTGCGGAACTTGTACATCTGCCAGATTGTGCTTCTTCTCCACATATCCACCCAGAGCCTTTCCTGAATTGAGTTTGTCTTTTTTATTGTTGTTGTTTGGAAGTATTTTAAAGTTATGACCGCCCTCTGGTGTCTGAAATTATGTATGCAGCGCCCGTGCCTTTCAAACACGATCCCAGACAGGGAATTCGAGTACCATGAGCCTGGGAACTGCTGAGGTAGGTTTCTGAGTTATTTAGACTTAGGATCACGAGTGCAAAGTGGGTGGCAACAACTTTCTGCATTTACGAGTGTAAAAGACAGACTTTAGTAGATAACTGGTCAGATCATTTCAGGATTTGGTTTTGTTTTTGTTTTTGGAGGTTAGGGAATGTGTTTTGTTGCCCTGCTGTTTAATCCTAGTGCTATGCAGAGTGCTGGCAGGATAAACAGTAACTACTCCAAGACGTTGACTGAATGAATGAACCGGTCCCTTAAAGGGAGCAACATAACTCCATTCATTTTTTAAAATTGAATAATTCCTTTTTTTAGATTTATTTATTATGTATATGGCATTCCTTCCATGTATGTCTGCATGCCAGAAGGCACCAGATCTCATTATAGATGACCATGAGTCACCATGTGGTTGCTGGGAATTGAACTCAGGACCTCTGGAAGGGCAGTCAGTGCTCTTAACCTCTGAGCCATCTCTCTAGCCTCAACTCCATTCATCTTTTTTATCTTAGTTGGCTATCTTTCCACAGATTTTTTAAAAGGTATTTGAAAAAAAATCTACATTTGTTTTTTAAAAATTGCCCAAATTAGAATAGATTAGTTTCTTTAATATGATGGAAACAGGCTCAGAGCAAAACTTATTTGGTAGACTATTTTCTGCTCAACTCAGGAGCATTAGGCTCCCCACTTTGGCAGCCTGTGTTTCCCAGGACAGCTCAGTGCTCTTACTGTATAATCCTGACAATGGTGAGGAGGGAGGTGATGGAGATGTGAAGAGAACGGTCAGCTGTAAGAGGCCTTGCTGCGGCGTTCACAGAGGACTTGGTTCCTACCACCTTGCTGGGCAGCTTCACCAACCTTCTTTAACTCCAACTCTCTGCCTTTGTGAATACCCCCACACACATGCATATCCTCACACACAAACATTCACACAAACACATAACTGAAATAAATAAATCTAAGCCAAGCATGTTGATGCACACCTTTGATCCCAGCACTTGGGGGCCAGAGGCAATAGGATCTCTGTGGATTTGAGGCCATCCTGGTCTGCATAGTGAGTTCTAGGACAGCCAGAGCTACATCATGAGACTATGTCTCAAAAAAAAATCTAAAAAAGAGAACACAGTGGAATCCTAGTAACATCTATAATGTTTTTTAATATGCTATTTTTTTCTTGGTGGTATGGGGTGCTATTTTAAGAAAGCATGTCTCACTCTAAGCCAAGCTGACCTGGAACTCACTATGCAGCCCAAGCTGGTCTTGAACTCAACGTGATTCTCTTCCTGGGGCCTTCTGAGTGCTAAGATCGCAGGCAATTACCACGCCTGACTGTTCTAACAACTACTTATATAACAGTGCCAAAGATGTATGAGGATGTGGGCCTGAACAGAGTAGAAATTACTATAATCATTTTGGAAAATGTTTTTAAAGAAATTTCTAGTTTAACATACAACAATTTTTTTCCTAAATGCATATTTACATATACTAAGTGATATAAATGATAATATATCGTAGTTGTTCATATCTGTGGGCTTTGCATGTGTAGATTCTACTGAACATAGAAAATATTTAGTTAAATATTACATTCGTACTGATATGTACAACTTTTCTTTCCCTTTCTCATTCTCTAAAAAATACAGGGTAGCAACTATTTGCATTGTATTGGATATTTTAAATAATCTAGAGGTAATTTAGAAGGCCAGGCATGGTGACATATGCCTTTAATCTCAGCACTTAGGGACAGAGGCAAGTGAACCTCTGTGAATTCTGGGCCACCCAGGGATACAGAGTGAGACCCTGTGTCAAAAACAGATAAATAATAAATAAATAAATGTCTTAGTTGGCGTTTTATTGCTGTGATGAGACACCATGATCATGGCAACTCTTATAAAGGAAAACATTTCATTGGGGCTGGCTTACAAGACAGATTTCATGGCAGAAAGCATGGCAGTATGCAGGCAGACATGATGCTAGACAGGTAGCTCAGAGTTCTACATCCGGATCCGCTGGCAACAGGAAGAGACAATGAGACACTAAGTCTGCTAAGTCTGGTTTGAGCTTCTGAAATCTCAAATCCCACCCCCACCCCCAGTGACACAGTTCCTCCAACAAGGCCACACCTACTCCAACAAGGCCACCCTTCCCAACAGTGCCATTCCCTATGGGCCTATGGGGGCCATTTTTATTCAAACCATCCGAATAAATAAATAAATGTGATTTAAAGTATATAGCAAGTATAGAGTTCATGATAAATATAGACCCATTACCTTTGGGAAGGGATAATATATAGTAAGGTTACCAGCTCTTGCTGAGTAATCAGTAGTTCTCAATATGTTTGTGTTGTTTGATTTGTTTTGTTGTTATTGAATGAGAGTCTCCTGTAGTTCTGGTTGGTCTTGAATTTAATATGTGTGTAATTGAAGATGACTCTGAATTCCTGATCCTCCTGTCTTCATCTCCCTAGTGCTGGGATGACAGGCATGTGTCACCATGCCCAGGTGAAACTTTATACACTTAAAAAGAAATTTATACATATGGGGTATTTTGCCAAAAAAACTTTTTACATGTATGGGTGTTTGTCTGCATATACGTCTATGTACAACATGCATGTAATGCCCAAGGAGGCCAGAAGAGAGAGTTAGATCCCCTGGGACTGGAATTACAGATGTTTGTGTGAGCTGCCATGTAAGTACTGGGAACTGAACTTGAGTTTTCTGTGTTTATAATAAAAACGTAATACAAATAAGCAAAGCCTATGGATATATAAGACATTTACACCACATAAGACATAAATTTTGCTTAGCTTACAAAACTAAGATTTAGACTGGGAAGTCTGATGGTCTTCGAATTTAGATTGCCTCTCTGAGATTGAGGGAAAATTCTTATCTTTATAATCCCACTACATAAGATCATGCTTAGTGGGTGCTAAGAACTGAGTCAAAGAACAGTGAAGGCCTTCCAGCTGTGGAGTCTGACACCCGAGAGTTGCCTGCAGTCTTTAAGGTCATACTGTAGGCAGCATAAGGATGAGCTCCCATGCTCTTTGTTGAACATACTGAAAACCTGGATCCTGAAGAGGGAGAGAGAGCACTCCTGCCTTCCTGCACTGTGAAGGCAGGCTGTCAGCCCACAACTGCTGCTGCAGTTTAAAGAGAACCGAACATGTGGGAGCCGGCTGCTGCTGTGAGATGAGCCTAAAAATACACACCTGTACAATGTGAGGGGAAGCAAGCCGAGGTCAGAAGGGACACATGCAGCATGCTCCCAAATAAAGGTAGCAGACTGGCCTCTTGGTGGGGTCCCATCCAACCCACAGCCTCAGCCTCAGCAGTCCAGGCACAGAGCCACAGCCAGCCTAGGGTAAACTATCTCTCACGTGCTTCTGTGATAACCCACAAGAAAAAGTTTCCCTGGCAGCCAAAGACATCCAACACCATCATTCTGCTCCTAAAATAGTACCAGCCGCATCGTCACAGCAATGTCTTCTCATTCATGCTGTAACTCTCCCCACCAGCAGCTTCCAGGAGCAAGCGGAGCAGACATATCAACTCAACATCACCCCTGGCTACATACTGAGGCCAGCCAGATCGACATAAGACCCTGTTCAAAAAAGCAGACAACAAAGACAAACAGGACTATACATAATATATGTTCCGGAATCGGGCGATTTTATATACTTTGCATTATTAAGATAACTGAAGAAATTTGAGTATGAATCATACTACAGTAATATTTCATCAATATTAAATTTCCTAAATTTGATCATTTTACAGTGCTTAGCTGCAAATGTTTCAGTTCTTAGGGGATGGATATGGAAATATCAGGAGGGAAGTAGTCAGACTTGCAGTCTAAGATCAGATATAGAGACAAAATAACAGGAGCTGCCCCTCATACCACCTCCCCGGTACTTACAACTGAGTTCACAGCAGAAAACAGTGCTTCCTATATACTTTCTTTTATTCATTGACTTGCTTTTTTTTAAAAAATAAATTGATTTTTGTGTATGGATGTACACATGCCACAATATGCACATGGAAGTCAGGGGACAGCTTGCAGGAGTTGGTTCCCTTCTTCCACTGTGTGGGTTCCTAGAGTTGAATTCAGGCTGTCAAGCTGGGCAGCAAGTGCCTTCCTTTAGCCACTGAGCCATCTCACCAGCTGTGGTGGTTTGAACAAGAACGAATATCTTAGAGCACTTGCTCCCTAGTTGGTGGAACTGTTTTGGGAAAGATTAGGAGGTGTGGCCTTGTTGGAGGAGGTGTGTCGCTGGGGGTGGGCTTTGCAGTTTCAAAAGCCTCCTGCCACTCCCAGTAAGCTTTCTCTGCCTGCCTCTTACTTGTGGATAAAGATGTGAGCTCTCAGCTATTCCTGCTGCCATCCTTTTGCCCCATTATCATGGACTCTAAACCTCTAGAACTGTGATTCCAATTAAACACTTTCTTTTATAAGCTGTCTTGTTTATTATGTCTCTTCACAGTGACAGAAAAGAAACACATACAGAAGTTGGTACCAGTAATGGGGCATTGTTATGACATGCTTAACCGTGCTGGGGTTTTTTTTCTAGAGGAATGTTGAAGACTTTGGAATGTTATACTAGGAAAGCAGCTGAATGCTATAATCAGAGATTAATAGGTCATTCTAGTAGGAATATGGAAGGCAATGCTGCGAGATGTGTAGAAGGTGGAGGCATAGCTCAAGAGGTGTCAGAGGGGAACAATATTGGCAACCAGGCTAGGGACCATTCTTGTGACACTTAGACAAAACATGTGGCTGCTTTCTACTCTAGTCCTAAGTATTTGCTTGAGACAAAATTGAAAAGTAATGGACTAATTTATTTGGTGAAGGAGATTTCAAAACAGTCTAATATTGGCTATATTGCATTGCTATTAGTAACCACATTTATCTAGTTCTACAATTAAAAATGGCAAGTAGGGTGAAAAGAGGACTGGAAAAATTTATGTTAGAGTCAAGGTATGTGCTTAAAAGAAATAAGATCGGGCTGGAGAGATGGCTCAGAGGTTAAGAGCACTGGCTGCTCTTCTAGAGGTCCTGAGTTCAACTCCCAGCAACCACATGGTGGCTCACAACCATCTACAATGAGACCTGGTGCCCTCTTCTGGCCTTCAGGCATACATGGAGACAGAACACTGTGTACATAATAAATAAAATAGAAAAAGAAAACCTAACGACTACAAGTTTGACTATTATAGATGATTGTCTATTAACCTATATTTCTTAATTATACATTTCAGATGGAGTTATTCTTCAAACCTTTCAAAGACTACAGAATATGGCATTTAAAATGTTTGAGAACTGAGGATTTTTCATGATAATGAGACACATCTGCTCCTGGCAGAATCAATTACTTCAAGAGGAATTGGGCATTGAACAGGCTCCTTATGTAGTTTGCTAACCATTTGGGCAAGAAACTGCTCTTGCCCAAACTACTTGATGGTATGCTGTATAAACTGGACATTCAGGACCCACAGAAAAATGACTGCTGAACTTACATAAAGGTGAGACTGTCATTCAGGGTTCCTGCTTCATGAAAGAGTTTGCCAGACATTCTGCAGGACACAGAAGAAAGTGACCAACAAACTGCCGATATAGGCGGAATTGTTTTTGAAATTTCCTGCTTCATGGAAAAGTCTGCCAGATAGTATGGGCCTGTAGGCTGAANAGGTAATATTATATCCTTCTGGAGTCTTTGATGGAGTTGAAAAATAGTTATAATTAGTTTTCCTTATTTATGATAAAAGATAAAGTAGATATAAATGTTGTAAGTGTAATTTTTGCTTGGTAACTGCTTTGTTATATGTAATTTTACTATGTTAAAGTTAAAACCTTCCTTTTTATTTAAACAGAAAAGGGAAAATGGTGTGGGAAGTCCTTCTGTATACGTGTTGCTTCTATTGGTTAATGAATAAAGAAGATGCTTTTGGCCAATGGCTTAACAGAATATAGCCAGGCTGGAAGAAATACATATAGAAAGAGTGGGCAGAGTTAGAGAGATGCCATGGAGCCACCTGAGGAGAAAGATGCAACCTGTCAGCTTCAAACTTGCCAGTAGGCCAAAAGCCTCGTGGTAAAATATAAAATAATAGAAATGAGTTAACTAAGGCGATAAGAGCTAGCTAGCAATACACTTAAGTGATTGGCTAAGTAGTGACTTAACTAATATAGTTTCTGAGTGATTATTTCAAGTCTGAGTGGCCAGGAAGAAACAAGCGGCCTCCTACCACAATGGGGTGAGGGGTGGGGAGTTTGACCACTAGAAATTTGACCATGTTGTAGTGAATATATGGACAACACAAAATGGACTTGTTTTTTCTTTTGGGGGGAGGGGGATGGTCACGGGCTGGGGGCAGACATGGGAAGACTGGGAGGTGAGTACAATCAGGACACATGATGTGAGATTCCCAAATAATCAGTAAAAGTATAACTTAAAAAAAAGATGGCTAGGCAGTGGTGCACATCTTTAATTCCAGCACTCAGGAGGCAGAGGCAGGGAGATCTCTGGGTTTAAGGCCAGTGTGGCCTATAGAGTGAGTTCCAAGGCAGCCAGGGCTACACAGAGAAACCCTGTATCAGAAAAAAAAAGTGAGCTCTTAACTGTCCTTGTCCCTGCACTTTTGCTGTTGTCACTGACTCTAACACTCTGAAACCATTAAGTCCAATCAAACACTTTTGTTTATAAGTTGCCTTGGTCATGGTGTGTTGTCACAGCAAAGAACTATTACACCAAAGCAGGGACTCAAGCAGAGTGAGAACCTGGAGGTGGAGCTGATGCAGAGGCCATGAAGGACGTTGCTTACTGGCTTGCTCAACATGGATTGCTCAGCCTGCTTGCTTGTATACCAGGACCACCAGTCACTACTCATAGTGAGCTGGACCTTCCTAGATCAACCAAAAAAATTGCATCATAGGCTTGCTCAATCTGGTGGGGGTATTTTCCAGAGGTTCCCTCTTCTCGAAGTTTCCATTGTTGATGTGAAACTAGCCTGCACACAGTTCCAGCTTGATTTCTCTGTATCGTTCAAACTTTGTTTCTTCAACAATGGGGTCTTAGCATCTAGTTATGGTGCTCAACCAAGAGCAACAGCAATATACTATGTTGTTTTGAGAGCCTCTGGAGCCTCCTTGACTAGTAATTCATAGAAAGGTAACCTACGCCAGGCACTAAGAATTTCATTTAATAACTCAGGTCTTCTGGGGGAAGTATTGTCCATCCATTCAGAGCATCTCCATTAAAACACGTGTGTGTGTTTATGTATATTTATAAACATATACATACATATATTAAAACAGGCATGGTGATGTGCACCTTTAATCCCAGCATGCAGGGGGCAGAAGCAGATGGATCTCTGTGAGTTACAAACCAGCCTGGTCTACATAATAAGTGCCAGGATAGCCAGGACTACATTGTGAGACTCTGTCTCAAAATAACATGAGGAACAAAAATAAAAATGAATAAAAACCACGTACTTTAAAATTAGTTTACAGAGTATGAAGCCCTAAAGCTTCTCCATCCATCCTTAGTTTTGGATAACCCTACCATCCACTCCACTCAAACTCTTAATGGCAGAAATCCCCGTTTTCAGGTGTTCTACTAGCCCTACCTCCCTAAAGACCTCTCCCATTCTCCCTCTCAGGGCCCTTTCTAGATTCTTGACTTCTGCAGACACTCCCACTTAAGACACACAAATCTAAAAATTTGAAGCTAGAATCTGTATATGCGAGAGAGCACAAGGTATTTGTCTTTCTGGGCCTGAATTACCTCATTTAATATTAGCACTGCAAGCACCACACATTTCCTAGGACTCCCTTAGCACTGGACTCCTAGGCAGAGAAGATCAAGTCTGGAGGCAGATGTCAAGGCAGCATGCTACAGAGACAAAGGCCATGCTAGGTCACTGAAGCCCACCTTCCCTTGCTTGAAGTTTTTAATATTCTTCACTGTTGTATCTTTGGAGTAAAGCATTTTCTCTTTTGCTTGAGCCAGGATCAGGACATAGCCTGGGTTGGTCTTTAACTCTCAGCCCTCCTGCTTTTACAGCACAGTGATTACAGGTATGTGCCACTACCCTCAGCCATTTACATTTAGTAGAGGTCATCGTTCCTGTGACTTTTTGTTCTCACTGTAACTTTTGAAAATCAACTATCAGTTAAACTAGATACTCTGAATTGTCTCCATGGCCTTTTCTTATTATGTGTTATTTCTCTGTATATATCTTGCTTAGAATTTTGTTCAGGTTTGGAGATGGCTCTGCCGTCTCCTTGGATAAACTATAGTCTAGAATTCCTTTTTGTTTGCAGTTAAGGTAGAGAAAGATTCTGCTCGAATTAAAGAGCGGATGGTAAGGCAGGCCTTTGACAGTATTACACATCTTCTCCCAGGTACTCAGGCAGGCAATGGTCAGGCACCGTCTCATGTGGGGTGCTACCAATGTGGTTAGCATCCCAAATCAGGTTAGCTTTGGCTCAGGCCAGTATGGTTGAACTTTGCCATCTGCCCGTGGCTCAACTGGTGCTGGAACCTCTAAGAAAGCCTAGTTCGTACATCTAGTAAAGCTTCCAGTCCATCACTGAGAGAAGTTAGGAACTAAACAGGAACTAGGAGGCAGGAGCTGAAGCAGAGACCACAGAGAAATGCTTACTCGCTTGCTCAGTTTGCATTTTTATACCCAGCACCATGTGGCCAGGAGTGGCATGGCCCACAACGGGCAGGGTCCTCTCATAGCAATTATTAATGATGAAAATGCCCCACAAATTTGCATACAGGCCAATCTGATGAAGGAATGACTGCAGTTTATTTCAAGTTGACAAAAACCAGCACAGACATGCACACAACACTGGGCTGGAGACTGAACAGAGCTTCATGTATGCAAAGCAAGCATCCTATCAACTGAGTTACATTCTAGTCCAGGATCTTTTTAAGTTTTTTATATTGGTCTTTGAGCCTTTTGATTATCCTAATAAAAGGCATAAAATATGAATTTAGCACCATAAGCTATATTATTCCTCTTTCTAGCACTGGCTTAAAGGTCTAAACTAAACATATTAACATTTGGAGACAGGCCAGTGTGAGTTGCTCAGGAATGGAGGCAAAGCCCTAGAGAAGGAAGCAGGCAGAGAAACTGGAACCTCAGAAGCTGTCCACTGACCTAGTCGGCAAGAACTGTCATGATGGTCACCTAAGGGGAATACTGAAGGATTCCTTTTTTAAATGCGAATGAGCATTTTGCCTGCATGTATGTCTGTGAACCACATGTGTGCCTGGTGCCTGCAGATGCCAGGTGTCAGATCCCCTAAAACTAGACTTATGGATGGTTTTGAGCTGCTATATGGGTGCTGAGAATCAAACCCAGGTCTTCTACAAGACCAACAAGTGCTCTAAACTGCTGAGCCATCTCTCCAGCCCCTCCCCAATTTTTGAAAGATTTTTAACTGTCAGGTAAATAACAGGTAACACAAAATGTTTTTTCCTATAAAAACTGTATTCAGGCCAAATCATTTAAATGCATGACCAAACCCTGTTATTTCATCCAGAAGGACATTGTTATGTCCTCTAAGAGCAGTCATTTACTTCTTGGAAAAAGGGTGTCCATTTGGCTGTCACAGTTCCATCATGTCTACTTTCTTTGTAAGTTCAGCTTCGACGGCATCCTAGAGAAAAAAATATGTCATAAACGAAGACATGATTAAAATAAGAGAAGTAGAAAAGGAAAGCATCAAAACAAATTTTATTTATTTTTTGTAGTCCTAGAGACCAAATTGAGGAACTTACATAAATCAGTGAACTTACATAAATTACTGCTGAGCTACATTGCCATCCCTTGGTGTGTGTGGTGTGTGCATGTGCATGCACATAACTGTCTGATATTAGTGAAGCCTTCTACTGCGGAACTACATTGCCAGCCCATGTGCATGCATGTGTTAGTGTATGTAGTTTTGTTTGTGTGTAGTTTTGAGAGTCTTGCTATTTAGCTTTAGCTAGTGTCAAACTTGAAGTAATCCTCCTGCCTTGGTCTTCTGAGTACTGAAATTTTAAAAATACTATTAAGAATTTCAAATGTGCTTTTAAATATTCACTTGCTTTTATATCAACCCATTCTCTCCCCTCCACCTGCCCTGTTGTGGAATATTAGTTGAAGATGTGCTACATTGTTTATGCTGTGGAACATTTGGTTAATGATGCAAAGATGTTTGTATTCTTTTAACTCTGTGATGCTGTTACTTTGCTTGTCTAAAACACCTGATTGGTCTAATAAAGAGCTGAACTGCCAATAACTAGGCAGGAGAAAGAATACGCAGGACTGGCAGGAAGAGAGAATAAATAGAAGGAGAAATCTAGGCTCAGAAGATAGAGGAGCGAGAAAAATAGAAGAGAAGGACATCAGGGGCCAGCAAACCAGTTACACAGCCAGCAAAGGAATAAGAAAAAAAGGTACATAGAATAGAGAAAGATAAAAGCCCAGAGGCAAAAGGTACACAGGATAAGTTTAAAAAAAAAGCTGGCTAGAAACAAGTCAAGCTAAGGCCAGGATTCATAAGTAAGAATAAGTCTCAGTGTGTTTATTTGGTAGCTGAGTGCTGGGCCCCGCAAAAGAGCTAAAGAGAAACAAGAACAACACCCCCCAGTTCTCAAACTCCTAAATGATTGTAATGAACACCCCAAGGGAAGAAACCTTAGAAAGATGCAGTGGCACATGGGTAGACTTCTAGGTCTGTGCTCCACAGTGCTGCACACACACCTTTCATTCTCAGGGCTTTATCACTTCTCACTTGGCCTAAATAAACCAACCGCTCTCTGCAAGTTTCTTCTCCCCACTCCAGTCTGCCTCATACACTGGTTACCATCCCAAAGCACTGGCCTCATCAAAAAGTACAACATTGATTACTTTTTTGACTTAAAAAAAAAGGAATAAGAAAAATGAATAAATAAAAGCAAGGAACTCAGCAACTGTCACCAGTCTCTTGCAGCTTCTAAGATCAAGTCTATATATATATAAGGCCCTTTACAATTTCTTCTTTTTTTAAGATTTATTTATTATGTATACAGTGTTCTTTCTGTCTGCATGTACACCTGCAGGGCAGAAGAGGGCACCAGATCTCATTATATGGATGGTTGTGAGTCACCATGCATTTGCTGGGAATTGAACTCAGGATCTCTGGAAGAACAGGAAGTGCTCTTAACCGCTGAGCCATCTCTCCAGCCCCAAAATATTTATTTTTATGTGCATTGGTGTTTTTGCCTGCATGAATGTCTGTGCAAGAGTGCCAGACCTCCTGGAACTGGAATTATAGAGAGCTGTGAGCTGCCATGTGGGTGCTGGGAATTGAACCCGGGTCCTCTGGAAGAACAGCCGGTGCTTTTAACTATTAAGCCATCTCTCCAGCTCTCCTTTACAATTTCTATCACAAACCCTGTCTTGGGCTGTGTATGCCCAAGCAGTTGAACCTCATCGCTCGACACAGCTTAGAAATCTTATTACCTCAATTTAATAATTGCTAATTAAAAAGGGGGAAATGAAGGAAAATGGGAACTACTTACTAATTCTCTCTTTGCCTCTTCAATTTTCACTTGAGCAAGAGATGGATTCTTAAAAAGGAAAACAAAACAAGGAAAGGTCTGATGAGAAGTTTCACATGGGCTCTGCTGGATGCTGTTGGCACTATTTTAGGAAGCTCTAACCTTGAAGAGGAAGAAGTCACTATGGGCGAGGTTTTTCAAGACAGGGTTTCTCCATGTAGCAGCCCTAACTGTCCTAAAACTTGCTTTGTACACCAGACTGGCCTTGAATTCACAGGGATTTCCCTTGCCTCTCCCTCCCGAGTGTTGGGATTAAAGGCATGCGACCCCACAGCCCAGTCCTATATGGAGCCATTTTCTTTTAATTAATTAATTTGTTTGTTTATTGGTTTTGAGACAGGGTTTCTCTGTGTAGCTTTTTGTAGCCTGTCCTGGAACTCGCTCTGTAGACCAGGTTAGTCTTGAACTCACAGGAATCTGCCTGCCTCTGCCTCCTGAGTGATGGGATTAAAGGTGTATGCCACCACCTCCCAGCTTATGGAGGCATTTTCTCAACTGAGGTTACCTCCTTTCAGATAACTCTAGTGTGTGTCAAAGTGACATCAAACTATCTAGCACAAGACTGGTTCCTGGTTTCTGGATTGTTCTCTGCTTCCAGGTCTGCCATGTTGTTCCACCCGCCTTTCCCACCACTATGGCTAAAACTATGCAAATGTGAGCTTTGCTACTAAATGAGTCTTTGCTCCCTTAAGTTGTTTCTGTGAGGGATCATGGTCAGTGATACAAACAAATACAGAAAGGAAAGTCACTTCACAACACAATCCCTTCAAAAGGCAAGGAAAGTTAGCAAGAGCACCCAGTACACAGACAATACTGAAATTTACCAATAACCATGTGTGTGTGTGGGGGGGTGTTAAGACAGGATCTTGGCGGGAAAGATGGTTCACTAGGTAATGGCACTTGCTGCCAAACCTGGGGATGAGTGGAATCCGTAGTAAGAGAACAGGCTCTGGCCTCCATGCGTACTGTGACACTCACCCCCCCCCAAAAAAAAGTAAATGTAACAAGACAGAGCCCAAACTGGCCTTGAATTCAAGACCTCAACCTCCCAAGTGCCGTGGTCAGAGATATGGTCCACCATGCCAAGCACACCACTGTCTTTGTTTTGTTATTCAGATACAAAATTTTATTCTGTAGCCAAAGCTGTCTTAGAACTCAGTGATCCTCTGCCTCAGCCTCCAAGTGTTCAGATTATAAGTGTGAGTCACCATTCTCAGTTCTGCCATTGATTTTATACCCTTGGAACACAAACCCACTATGCTCTGATCTCTTAGTGTCTTTAGAGAAGGTTTGAAGATGAGACTCCAAGAAAACCCATAATAACAGTTACCGGCATTAAATCTAAATAGGACTCCAATTTCTTCTTCAGGGGTAAAGTCTGCTGTTTTAGTTCCATGAGTTTCTGGAAATGAAAAGAGAAATGTCCACAAAACAACTAAACAGTGCTCATTTCTGAAATAAAATGCAATAAAGCATTACAATGTAGGTATCTGATTAAGATAGACTCTTGGCTTCCTGAAAGTTGGCAAGCAATCTACCACTGAGCTACACTGTCCAATCCACAGGTATTTTAAATCAAAGAACTTCAAGCACATCACCTCATTTCTAATAGAAACAATACTTTTCCAAATGTTTAGAATAAATTATATTCCTACTTACACAGTATAGGACTACAGAGGCTAACAATATGATTCAGGGGTAAAGACACTGCAGTCAAGCCTGGAGAGCTAAGGATTTCCTATTTTTCTTTTAATTGTATTTTATTTTATGGTATAAGGTTTTTGTTTGTTTTGTAACCTTTTTTTATGTGCCCCTAGAGGTAAGAATAATGTACTGAATCCCCTGGAACTAGAGTCACAGATGGTTGTGAGCCACCGTGTGGGTGCTAGGAGACAACCTGGGTTCTCAGCAAGAGCACAAGAGTCTTAACCACTGAGCCATCACTCCAGCCGTTTAATTTTTTATGTTCATTTTCTGTGTATGAGTGTTATGCCTGAATATATAACTGTGAGTCATATGTATTCCTGGTGTCCACAGAAGCAGGTGTCAGGTCCCCTGCAAGTGGAGTTATAGACAGTTGTGAGCCACCATGTTGGTGCTGGGAATTGAATCCAAGCATTCTACAAGAGCAGTCAGCGCTCTTAATGGCTGGGCATCTCTCTAGCCCCCTGATAAACTAAGTTGGATCCCAGGACCAATATGGGGAAAAGAAATCAAACTCCTCTAAATTGCGTGTGCTGTGTGGAAGCTGGAGGTTGACACTGGGTGTCTTCCTCAGTCACTCAACACCTTATTTTTTGAGACAATGTCCTTCACTAGACGTGAAGCTCACTGATAGGCTAGACTACCTGGCCCAGGAGTAACCAAGCTCATTATGTTACCTGTGACCCCTGACCTACACTCAGATGTGGTGAGAGGATGGGTGCCAAGTATAAGGGCTTCAATGTCTGACTTGAAGCTGGAGCTGCTGCTCAGTAGTTATGTAAACTCGGGCAAATTACAGATCCTCTCTGTAGTTCCCTCATCTACATAAAGGGACTGATAACACAGAAACTGCTTGTCTTTAGCCCCTCACTCCCCAGTGCTGGGTTTACAGATATGTTCAGCTACACCCAGCTTTTACATGAGTGCTGGGGACCCAAACTCAGGTAAGCACTTTCCCAACACTGAGCCATCTCCCTCACCCTGGGACCTGCATCTTCTGCTGTCCACTGAAGAACACAGTAGAGGACCCTCAGGTCTTAGACTTTTTAGCCTTTAGAATCATGAACAAAACAAACTTCTATTTTAACTGCTCATAAATGATCCAGGCTGGGATATTCTGTGACAGCAGCAAAGGACACACTAAGACAGGAGGCTTACCTCTGAAAGTGCCACTAGTGACCGATGGGACAGAGACATATCCATGCCTCTGGCTAAGAGCTGCTCCTGCAATATGAGGAAAAAAAGAGTTCAGCTAAAAAATCCATTTGAAAGAAACTATCATGAAAATGTTTTCAACATGCGATAAAGAAGGCTACGGATCACAAATTAAAAAGCACACATGCATCTATGCTAGTTTGTCGTGAATCCTTTCTGCACTGAGACATGGTGAGAAGATGGGTGCTGAGTGTAAGCTTTAAATGCCCGACTTTGAACCCGGAGCTGCTCATAGTTACATAGATGTGGGCAAGTTACAGACTTCCCTGTAGTTCTGTCATCTACAGATACTACTTCCTACTGGGAGGACAGTGGTCTGAGAGGCTAGCTAGATACATACACACCTGTGCAGCTTTGATTCCAAATCTGAACTCCTCTGTCTTTGCTTTCAGGAAGTCCATGTTCTGAAGACGACTGTTGACTTTGGCCCTCTCTGCAGACAGATGCAGCTCTGCCTTCTTGAGATCTCTTCCAAAAGTAAAATTAAAGCATTTTTTTATTCCCAGTAAACAATTATTTAAAAAAACAAGAAAATCAACTCCCTCTTTAGGGATTTAACTCTGCCAAGTAGATAATCTACTTGGCAGCTATTCCAACACAAGTTTACATCCCAGACATTTACCCCTCCATGTTGCCAGTGTGGGACTTTTCTGAAGGAACATAAAAACATTAACATTAATCTATAACAATTATTCTTGGAACAACTAAACATGTTATTAAAAAATGGTTTAATATATCCTAAGCCAATTTGAAATACAGAATTCCAAAGACCTCTCTACTATATGTGACACAACACAGTGCCTACTACATACATTTTATTTGTTGAATCATTTGTATGTGACCAAATTACTCTGCCTTTACATAAATGCTAACCACTGGCTCTAATCTCTGGGCCAGTAAGAATCTAAAGGCTCACAGCACCAAATATGAGAGACTTTAGAAGGACATTAGAGCGACAGAAAAAACATACCAAATATGTGTCTTTAAATTATAAGGTAGTTTGTGAGTTTAAAAATTTGAGAATTATAAAACTACACATTTTTAATAAAGCAAAAATAAATATACGGGTAAATAAACTGTATAAAGTAAAATATGAAAATCTGTACGTAAGCCCCTCCTGAATTGTTCAGGCAGCCATGGACTTAAGTGGCTCCTGCTTCAGCCTTCCAGTAGCTGGGATTACAGTCCTGTGCCATCATGCCTGGTTTGACAATGTCCTACTAATGCTTTATAATTGAAAAGGTCAACATTTCAACTCACTCTCGTAGACATTTTTCTAACACTAATGTTGCAGTCAGATTTTTTCCAAGTTTTCCCAATTCAAGATTAATTTCTTCACTTTTGGATTTGGTATGAAAAAGGTCAGAAGTCAAATCATTCACTGTAGGAATAAAACTGAAAGGAAACATGGTTACACAGATGAGCTGAGGATAAGCACTGCTAGAAATGATCTCTCTAGAGTTCACACTGCTCCATCCATTTATACAGCTGACACATGCTGTTCCCATTGCCTGAAATGCCCCTCAGCAGGCAAAACTCCCTTTTTCCCTAGGTAGGCTGAGTGTGGTGGCGCACACCTTTATTCCTAGGGCTGGGAGGCAGAGGCAAGCAGATCTCTGAGAGTTCAAGAACCCCGTGGTCTGCAGAGTAAGTTCCAGGCTAATCAGGGATACATAAGACCCTGTTTTAACAAAATAAAAACAAAACCAACAAACAAAAACCCTAAGAAAAAAACCAAAAACCTTTCAAGTAAGATTTACCTATCCTGAATTACTGTCCTTTGTCTGTGCTTGCCAGGGATAGCATCCTTAGTCTTAGTACACGAGTCTAACTCATGTAACAGAGCAGCTGTTACAGGATGGCAGACTTCTCTCCACTGTTCTCTCTCATTTGACTAAGAAACTGTCTTTGAAGGTCATGTCTAGCTCCCTATTCATCTCTGTTTCCCTAGTATTAACACCTACACAGTTGTGTTTGGTACCGGAAGAACTGATTTGGTCTACACCACCGCTGCATGTAGTCTACATGCTTTTATACTTACACCACCACTCTAAGCATTACGTAAAGCCCAAACCTTTCTACTGGCAGTTATGCACGCACACTTCTGTGTACTTGGGTGGTATGGTAAGCTGCGGTAGTAGTCCTAGCTAACAAATGGCCACCAACAATAGTCATATGGCCTTTGGAGTCAGATTTGCTGAGAGTCCCAACTCTTCAGACTCCTCTGAGAATGGTGGAAGAATTATATCATTACATAGGTGAAAGGTCTATCTCAAACAATGAGGGTCTTTAGCATGGTAGTGATTGTACAGGCCTTTAAACCCAGCACTCAGGAGGCAGAGGCAGGGGAATCTCCGTAAACTCAAGGCCAGCCTGATCTACAGTGTGAGTTGCAGGACAACCATGGCTACACAGTGAAACCCTGTCTCAGAAAAGGGGGGAGGGGGCTTAACTTATTTAATTATTTAATCTTGTATATGACCAAAACATACTCAACCAGGTCATTTAACCTACTACTGTTCTGCTTGTTTGGTGGTAGGCGGGCCCTCACATAATATACACTGGTCTCAAACACCCTAAGTGGCTGATGATGACCTTGACTTTCTGATCTTCCTGCGTCCAGCTCCTGGGTGCTGGACTTATTCCAGGGTTATGCCCACATACCCAGTCTATAGCTGTCCTAGTTTGCTCATTAGTGCTGTGACAAACACCAAGACCAAAGCAGCAGAGAAGAGGGTTTATTTTAGCTTACACTTACAGATACAACACTTAGAGAAGTCTCAGGGCAGGAACTCAAGCAAAAGCAACAGAGGAACACTGCTTACTGGCTCCATCTCTCTGTCTTCTGCTTGGCTAGCTTTCTTATGTAGTCCAGTGCCACCCACCCCTGGTACTGTTGTGCTAACTAGAGCTCAGCACATGCAAACCAACACACAAACCAACAACAAAAAAAACCCACCCAAACCAATCAACAAACCTAACAAATGAAAAAAATCACCTCAGCACTTTTGCATTTATTGTTAATTTTCTATGCAGAATTTCAGTGAGAACCAAAAAAAATCCTAAAATCAAGGCCTTACAGTATATTCTCCTATGCGAACACAGACCAAAACCATTACAATATTTACCTTGCTAGTGAAGTATCCTTTGTTTCCAAGGCTACTGCACTGTCAACCAATGCATTTAGAAACCTGGAACCAGTGTTAGACAGAGTAGCAGGGGAAAAATTCACACTCTCCATGAGAAAGTTCTGAAGATGTTTGGCTGAAACGAAAAAAGAATTTTATAGTGTCTCAGATGTTTTGTCTTTCTTGTTTTTTAAACTTTTATCATAGTTTTTTTTTTAAAAAAAAAGATTTATGTGAGCCAGGCATGGTGTTGAAAGCCTTTAATCTCAAACTCCAGAGGCAGTTCTACCCAGAATCAACCAAAACCAAAACAGGACACCTCTGATTTCAAGGCTAACCTGATCTACACGGAGAGTTACAAGAGAGCCAGAGCTACACAAAGAAGCCCTACCTCAAAAAATTATTATTACTATTATTTTATTTTTAATTATGTATATGTGTGTCTATGCACTTTGAGCACAGGTAGAGTTGTGAAGTGTCCAGTGGGTTGTGTTGGGAACCAACTTGTTAAATCCTCAGGACCCACACAGTGGAACACAGAACTGACTTTCCTGAGCTGCTCTCTGACTTCCACACGCTCATGTACCCACCCCTCAAAAGCAGTAAGTGAAATTGAAAGAAAGAAAGAAAGAAAACAGGGGATCACTATGTAGACCTGGAATTCACAATGTAAACCATTATAGCCTTGAACTCAAGAGATCTGCCTGCTCATGTCTCCTGAATGCTAGGACTAAAGAAAGCCACCCTAACCATAAAATAAGTGTAATTTAGCTGGATAGTGGTGGCGCACCCCTTCAATCCCAGCACTGGGGAGGCAGAGGCAGATGGATCTCTGTGAGTTCAAGGCCAGCCTGGTCTACAAAATAGCTTCCAGAACAGCCAGGGCTGTTACACAGAGAAACCCTGTCTCAAAACACTTAAAATCCCAAAAATTCACTTTCAAAAGACCATATGTATGAGAATCCAAATAAAGGAGTAAATATGGAAGTTTTGCACACCAAACACACTCTGTGCTAATTTTAAAAGACTATTGGGCTGGGATTAAAGGCCCAGCATTCGGGAGACAGAAGCAGGCGGATCTCTGCAAGTTCGAGGCCAGCCTGGTCTACAAGAGCTAGTTCCA
>LOJH01023753.1:2280-13019 GCA_001685095.1 Ellobius talpinus | reverse complement strand
TGTGTATATGTATGTGTATTTGTGTGTATATATGTATGTGTATTTGTGTATGTGTGTATATGTATGTGTGTTTGTGTGTATATATTATGTGTATTTGTGTATGTGTGTTTGTGTGTATATGCATGTGTATTTGTGTGTGTATATATGTGTATTTGTGCATGTGTATATATATGTGTGTATGTGTGCTTATATATGTATATTTGTGTATGTGTGTATCTGGTGTGTTTCTGTGTGTATGTGTGTGTGTACATGTGTGTGTGCATCTACATGCAGATGAATGAGAAGCATGATTTCCCAAAGGAGATTTACAGTAAGAATATTTCTAAATTTCATCTGTTTCCTTCTCCGGCTAGTCTCCTCCTTCCACTTCACATTTAATAATGGCCATGACCCATTAAATTGATTTAATGGCTCACTAATGGGTTACAAACTACAATTTGAAAAACATTAAACTTGAGAGTCCAAACTTCCAGGCATTTCAAAAATTGATTTGTTTTGTGTAATAAATAATATTTCTGTAGCCATCATTCAGTTCAAAGAGGGAAAACATCCTCTCTAACATGAAAAACGAAGTCTGACTCTATTTTAGATAAGATATGGGGAAAAAAAGAATTGCCATCTTTTTGCCTCAGTATCATTTCCTTATCTACCCAGTAAACGTCTGTGGAAGGATCTAATCCTGGCCTTGCACTGGGTGCTAGTGGTCAGCTTACGATGGGGATCCCTACACTGAGCATCAGCTGCAACACAAAAAGAATTTTTTCATTGGGTTTAGTTGGGTCTTTGAGATTCTGTCTCACCCTAGTCAGAGAAGGCATAATCAAGGAAGAAAACAACAATTTCTGGTAAGGATATAGAAAAATTAAAGTCTTTAAACACTGCTGATGGCAATGTAAACTGGTAAAGCCACCATGGAAATCAGAAGTCAAAAAAACTAGAGAGAAATCTAGCATACACTCCAGCTGTAGCTTTTCTGGGCCTCTGCCTGAGGAACCTAAGACAGCAAACCATAGAAATGCTTGCTTTATTCTTACTATCCAAGGGACAGAGCTAGCTTAGATATTCATTAAGCAGAAGAACTGATAAGAATGTGATTACATAAATATAAATGTGTGTATATTAAATTTATTCAACCATAAAGAAGAATGGAATTATGTTATTTGCAGGAATCTGGATTGAACTGGAGATCATCTTGTTAAGTAAAATAAGCCTGAGACAGAAAGACAAATATCACATTCTTTCTCATATGTAGAATCTAGTTGATATATATATATTATATAAACAGAAAGTAAAGGGAGAAAGGAGAGATTCAGAGAGTAGTGGAGGGCGAGAATAAAAGCAAGGTACAATCATACATATTTATGGAAATGTCAAATTGAAACTCATTGTTTTATGTGCTAACTTATAAGAAGAAATAAAATGTTAGAAAGGGAAAAGAAAATTGAACACCTGGCTTAGGCAGTTGAGACCCAGTGTGAATATCCAACACCGCCGTTGGTGGCATGGCCCTTGTTGTCCTTCCTATTATATGTGCTTTCTATTCCATGTCACTTCATGCTCGTCGACAGATGGCCCACCTCCAGGAATTATGTCCGTATTCCAGGGATGAATAAGAAGGAAAATGAGAGAGGGGAGGAGGAAGAGGAGGAGAAGGAATGAGAAAAGGAAAGTTTTCTCCCCAAATCTCCATCCAGTATCAGACAAAGCATAAAACTCCCAGTTAAATGTGAGTTTCGGATAAACAGCCAGTGGTCTTTTGTAGCGTCAGCGTGCCTCCTACAATGCTTGCCTTAAAAACATTGTGATTCATCTGGCATCACATCTGTGGTGGCTCGTATTGTGTCATCTTGACACAAGCTAGGGTCATTGGAGAGGAGGGAACCTCAGTTAAGAGCCTCCAAGGGTCAGGCTGTAGGCAGGCAACTTTTCACTCAATGACTGATGACGGAGGGCTCAGCCCATTGTGGGTGGGGCCATCCCTGAGCTGGTGGTCCTGGGTTAAGAAAGCAGGCTGAGCAAGCCACAAGGAGCAAACAGTAAGCAGCACCCTTCCGTGGCCTCTGCATCAGCTCCTGTCTCCAGGTTTCTGCCCTACTTGAGTTCTTACTCTCACTGCTTTTGATGATAAACTGTTCTATGAGACTGTGGATAAAACAAACCCTTTACTCCCTGAGTTGCTTTTGGTTATGGTGCTTCATTCACCGCAGCAATAGAAACGCTAACAAAGATGGTGTCAAATAGGAATCTTGTATTTTTATCTGCTGAAACCAGCACAGTTGTCGGTTCAGGGCTGCTTGTATTTCTCTGATCACAACTGCCCCTTGGCCACTCCCACCTGCAAGGAAAGATGACTAAACCAAGTTACTTTTTCAACTACAAATCTCAGCAAATGAGAAAGACAAGAAAAGAAAGTTGGCGTGGGTGTTGGGGGATTAAACTGTGTAATTTGCTATTGATTAGTTTTGTAGACCATAAATTTCAAGATATTCTGTTTTTTGAAACTGCTTTATAATTCTTTGTTTGCTTTTGTATGTGTTCTTGCATGCATGTGAGTGTGGTGTATGAGTGTGGGTATGGTACATGTGTGTGAAATGTATGTGTGCACATGTGGGGGGGTGCGCATGCCTGTGTTCAGGCTCAGAAGCCAGAGGAAGGTGTCAGGTATCATCCCTTTTCACTCTTCTTTTGAATAATAGCCACTATTCTTTTGAGGCAGTGTCTATCCCTGAAGCTTGTTTTCCCCACCTAATAAGCTGGCAGTCAGCCAGCCTCCAAACCCTACCAGTCTCCACCTGACACAGTAATGAGGTTACAGCCATGAGCAAGACAAAGTTGGCTTGTTACCTGGGTGCTAGGACCTGAATTCAGGTCCTCATGGTTGTACAGGAAGTTCCATTAGCTGCCAAACCACCTCTCCAGCCCCAGGAAATTCTAATTTCAGACCGTGGCCAGGTGGAAGGCACTACAGAGTTTAGAACAACGAGAGTGGCCTGTGGTTTCTATTTAATATGATGAACACATCTATTATTTGCAAACTAGAAGAGGATGGGTAAGCTTTAAGTGGAAAGGTTGGCTAAGTGAAGCCTGGGTTATTCCAGACCCTTCTACCCACCGTATCAAGAAGATCTCCCTCCTTGCATGCACATTCCTAATTCTGAATAATGAAGAGGAATAGGCCCCTACCTAGGGAACCAAGAAGGTATACAGATGACAGAGCACACACATCTTCAGTCTTCCCTCATACCGGCACTCCACAGTTTGGTCTGATTATGGCCCAGGTTCCTCCTTCAGCAGCAGAGCTGTCGAGAGCCAAAGTGTCTGGAATCATCGGACACTAGGACTTACTCATCCCAATGATCAGCATCGTCAAGAGGATCTAGATTCACTTAGGAGACAAACCTCTGGACATTGTCTGTCTGTGGGTGAGTTTTTAGATTCTGTTATTAGAGTGTGAAGGCATGCCTAAATGTGAGTGGCTAGTATTCAAGACTGAAGAAAACAGAGAAAGGGACCTAAGACAGGCACAGACCACTCTCCACTTCTGACTACACATGCAGTGTGAAGTCTGTATGCAAGCCCCTTGCTGCGAGGACTTTCCTGCCATGATGAACTGGAATCTCAAACAGCCAGCCAAAAGAAACCCTCCCTGTCTTCAGTTGTTTTCTCAAGTGTGCTGCCACAGAAACTAGAGAGACAACTAACACATCAATGTAGATCTGGCATCTTGCAAGGCTCCTGCAAGGAAAAAGAATAGAAACAATGATTTAAAAAAATTAATTATGGTCTGCAAAAGAAAGCTCAGTGGTTAAAAGGAAGTACTGATTTTGCAGAGGACCTGAGTTCAGTTCCCAGCATCCATCAGACAGCTCACAACTACCTGTAACTTCAGTTCGTGTTGATCAGAGGCCCTCTTCTGGCCTCTGTAAGCAACAGTACTCACATTCATATGCTCCTACGTAGACATGCACTCACAATTTAAAAAGAGAATAAACTCTTAAAATTTCTACTAAAAATAATCAATGGAATGCACAGAAAAATGTGGCAAAATCTGCTACCTCTTTGCTAACATTTAACAAGGCACATGGAAGATTCTTCTACTTTTGACATCTTGGGAGGTAAAGCACAGACTGAGCAACCTGGTTCCAGAGCTGTGTATATAGGTGAAAAGAAAACCCCTGTGCTTTTCTCTCCAAATTGGTGAGCCACTTTGTCCTCCAACTCCATCTCCTCCTTTGCATCCAGCAGCAGATGCTCTTACCTCCCCTTCCCCGTGCTTTCTCAAGGAATTAAATCAATTGTTTCATTTTCTTTCAGTTCCCTTTTTCCCTCTTGTCAGATCAAGTGCTGTTCTCTTTCCTCGAGGATTACCAAGATGAGCTCTCTGGGAGAAAAGGGTTTCTCAGCACTTTGACTTCTGTTTCCTTCTATTTATTTGTTTTGCTTTTATTATCTTTCCTTGCTGACTTCCCAGGATGTGTATTCAGTATGCAGAAGTTACCCCGGGACGTGTATTCAGTATGCAGAAGTTACTGGCTTTCCCTCTTTTTCCTAAGTAAAAACTTGTGGATTAAAACAAAAACAGCCATCTCTTAAAAAATAGTTATTCTTTTTAACAGGGTCTGAGATCTGAAGCGAGATATATAAAAACATACTCATATACATACAGAGTGTTTCCCCAATACAACAAGCAATTAACCTATTGACTGCCTTAGCTTAAAGGGCATACCCAAAGTCAGATATGGGATTAAATTAAGAGTCTCCTCAGATAAAACCCAGCACAAAGAAGGCCTTCCACAGGCATGCTTCTGCCATAAGGAGTATGGGTCCCATTTGCCAGATGGTCTGGAATTCAGACAAACATGGAAGGCATAAGAGGTGATATATTTAAATACAGGCGATACTGAAGTAGAGAGAAAGGTAGACATTCACCTCTGCCTTGCCTTCTTGCATGTTGTGATTTCTTTCCTTCTTCCTTTCTGCAAATGATTTCTGGAGTGAAACTGTACTCAAGGGGCGCTTCTATAGCACACACGATGGGAGGGTTTGGGTGATGCTCCGCTTTGTGGTCCACTCCTGGAGAGTCAGAATATTACTGGCATCTTAGTTCTGAAACATCCTTCAGCAGAAGGGCTTGTTATTTTCGTTGAATCCAAGAATCCTGCGGCTCTTTGGCTCACAGAACTTTCTCACAATGCCTATTAAGACCCCACAGGGCTGCTTTCTTTGAGGACACACTGGGAGCTGGTGTAATATTATCGCCCAGTGCTGTTCTGGGGCCATGTGTCAATGTGAGATCTGCATGCACCATATAGCATTTCTGTCTATATCCTATCCCTTAAAACCTCCGCTGCTCCTTAATACCCACATAACAACATTGTCATCATGATCAGTGAATGAATTATGGCTTACAATGAGGAACTGATAGTTTGTTGCCCTATGAACAATTAGCCCATGATCCAGAGTCATGTTTGATTGAGTGTGATGGAAACCCATCTACCCATGCATTTGTTTACTCACTCATGTTCTCACACAAAGAATATGATTAAGAGGCTTCATCCTCAGAAAGGTAGACTGAGCACACATTTCTCTCCTTCCCTCCTGAGGTCTTCCTAACGTTGTATATTAAGAGTTCAACAGAGATTAAATTCTAATCACCAACAGAACAAGAGAGGAGGCTCCTTAAACACAAATAGGAACAGTGGATGGAGGAAGTAGAAGAGCATGGCTCAGAGTATGTGAAGGGGGGCTCCCTATACACCTGAGAGAGCAGTAAGAAGGGAGGATCCCTGGGAGGAAGGCAAGGGCAAGAAGGATGAATGAGAAGGTCTGTGTGTTTACCACATGGTACCTACTCCTTGTCCATCACACTTTCCAGGAGAAAAGACAGTAGGATGCTTAATTACAAAGGATAGGAAGTGGAGTTCCTCTTTAAAGATTCCAAGGGGAGTGAGATTGTTGATGCCCAGCGCAACATAGCCTTCATGGTGGCACTAGGGAGAGAGATGCCTGTAAAATGGCTTGCCCCTGATACCACCATCAGGGAACATCTAACCTGAGGAACAAGACCCACCTATGACTATGCCTTCCTGGTCTCTGTCTAAATATGAGGAGCTGATCAAGGATTGCCCTGTATAGCAATAACACAGCAGTATGAAAAAGAGGCACACACAGGAAAGACAGACAAGCCAGGTTACACAATTACCTTAAAAGATAAGGACTGAAGACTAAGACTGTGGGATGAATAAATGTTACAGAAACAGCAAAACATTTTCCTGAAATGAAGGAAACACATTATTTATTATTGTTGTTATTATGATGATGATGATGATGATGATGATGAAAGCCCAGAGAAGCCACCAATAAGTTCTTATAAAAATGTCCCTCTGGATACATTGAACCAAAAAGTCTTAGAGTTTTAGGTTAAGAAATATCCTAAAAAATATATCCACCAAATGAGTAATCAGGTAGTGCCACCCAGACAATTCACCTGGAACAGGAGGCATGCCACCTTCCACTTCTCTTCCTAAAGGGCACAATTCCCTGGCACTTAGCTACTGGCTTCACTTTTGCTTTATGAGGCTGGGGTAATCACAAAGGGGGAACACCAGGCCATGCTGGGGCAAAGAAAGCAAGGGCATCTGAGAAACTGGTTGGGGGGGACCCAGGACAGCCTCAGAGAGCAGAAGACCAGCAAGGAATTGGAAGGAACTGAATTTGAGGGGAGGAGGAAAAAGGGACACAGGACACATTAGAGGAAAAGATGAATAAAGGTATTTCTTTAAAAAAGATACAGGCAGTTGTGAGCTGCCTGGCATGGGTGCTGGGACCCAAACTCTGGTCCTCTGCAAGAACAGGGAGTGCTCTCAACCACGGAATCATCTCTCCAGCCCCCAAGTAATCAGACACCTCACTCTCATGTATATACTCACTTCTACACATAATTATATAAAACTTTTTTTAAAAAAAGAAAGATCCTAAAAGTTCCCAAAGAGCAAAAGAAAGTATAAAGAATTTACAAATAAAGTAGGCGTCAGCCTTCTCCTCAGGCACACGGATGCTTGGAAATTCTAAGGCTAGACCTTCAGGTCTCAGAGATGCGCTTTCTGACATGAAAACCAGAGCCAGGACATACTGCCTGTCAGCCAAGAATGAAGGTGAAATAAAAATGAGTCAAATACTCAAAGATCCTCAAGGAAATTACTCTCTGAAGAAGTTCCTTGAAGAGAGGGAAGAGGATGCAATATAAGACACATATGTGAGTGTATAAAACTTTAATTTTTCCAAAGATAGTGTGATTACCAGAGCCCCAGTGAAAAGAGGTTTCATAACTATGGCTGCACTACAGGCCCAGGGAAGACGAGTTCAGAGAAGTCAAGATCTGCAGGGAGCAAAGCGGAAGTATGAGTGACGTGGCAAAGCAGAGTCAGGTGTGAACCAAATTAAAGGGGAAAAAAGCAATTAAATTCCTGGGGCCTGGGAACATCGCAGAGAAGTCATAATGCCAATGTGACACAATTTTGAGGAGTAACTCTGTGTGTGTGTATGTGCGTGTATGTATGTGCATATATGTGTGTATATGTGTGTATATGCGTGTATGTGTGTATATGTGTGTGTGCATATGTGTGTATGTGTGTATATGTGTGTGTGCATGTGTGTATATGTGTGTGTATGTGTGTGTTTGTGTGTGTATGTGTGTGTATGTGTGTGTGAAAGAGAGAGAGAGAAAGAGAGAGACAGAGACAGAGACAGGGAGACAGATTCCAGTTGATCCCACTGACACCCGAAGCAGTTCCCTTGCCATACAGTATCTTCTTGAACCTATAGAGAAGATTAGAAATATAACCCTTATTCACTGCAGCAAATAAATAAATAAATATTTATCAGCATAAAAGTTCCATTTATTGGTGTTCGATGTTTGGCATCAGTGTGTAAACAAAACACAAAAGCCTTAATCATTCTTACACAACCTTGACAAGGTGAAGAAAAAATATAGCTGACTCAGAAGTGGGGGTCAGATGAGTCAGAAAGACTTAAGAGCAAGGTGACTAATAGCTCAGCTGGCAGTAAGCAGTAACTCCCGCAGTAGCTGTCTGAAGCTTGCAGAACAAGCAAGAAAAGCCTCTTGTAAAGTTCAAAAGCCAAGCAGTTGCAAACAAGTAGAAGATATTTTAAAAATCAAGACAAGGGCTGGGAGGGTGGCTCCGGGGTAGGATGCACTTCTAACATACTCAAGGCCCTAGGCTTGATCCCCAGCACAGCCCAAGACCTAAAATTAAATTTAAAAAAGCAAGAAGATTTAAAAGCCAATAACGACACATTGCTATACCTCTAAAGTAGTGCATCTGTCAACCTCATCAGAGAAACTTCTATTTGCAGTGGATGGTGACTAGCACAGAGACCTGAGACTGTACAATGCTCACAGGATAAGAGATTGGGATGGGGGTGCATCCACTCTTCCAAAGGCTCTGGAGTCATGAGGAAGAGGAGGTGGAAAGACTGGAAAAGAATCAGAGCCCTGAGTGAGGACCACAAGAAAACAATGTCCCCCGGGCACAGCAGGGAAGCCGCACAGGTGAACTCCGTGGTTATAACAGCATGCGCAAGTCTTGTGCAAACTCAGGTCAAGCCAAATCCTCTCGTGGAGAGGGGAGGCGGCCACAAAGTCCCACCCCTAGCTAAGGAGATGTTGCAGCTTCTGGGAAAGGAAGATTCAGTGTTGTTATTGTAGTTGTGGTGGTTGTTTCTTAAGAGTGTGGCTCCTGGTAAGGGAACCAAGCCCCAGTGGAAGGCCACCAGCTGAAGAATATATGTGCAGCACAAATTGGACTTTATTGGAAAGAAAGAAAAAAAACAAACAACGGGAAAACACAGAGGACACAAAGTTTAATAGAGAGAGAAGGGGAGTAGAGAGAGAAGTGAATATAACCCAAACAGACAGTGAAATTCTCAAGGAACTAATAAAAGATGAAAAAAAATAAAAATCTAAAAGATTTATATAAAAATAAAAATATAAAAGATTATAAAATGTTATAAAATCATTATAACATCATTAATGTGGAAAAACTGAAGTTGTGCCCACAAATAACACTAGGATCATATTTTGATTAATGTGGGCAGCCATCTAAAGAAATTAGACATCCTTACACCTATGCCTTCCAGGGGTTGGGATTGGCTGGAAAAGCAGAATTTGGTGACCGTTCCTCACAAATATTATAAGTTGTCCTTCCTTGTTTGTTACTGTATCACTTTGCTACTCTAAAATCACTGAGTACCCACTGTGGTACTGTGCTAGGTACCAGACAGGTAATGTCAGCCTCAGAGCAGATGCATGGAACACGGGATGCTAGGCCAGGAGCCCTTCCTAAGGATGCCTTTGTGTAATGTGGGAGAGAGGAAGGCAGGGCAAGAGTCACGGTTTACTTTCAGCAGAGTGTTCACGGTGTGCTTGGGCAATTGATTGAAACGGTTGGTGTAGAATCCTCGGAGAGATGAGTTAGGAAGAGTGTTTAGGACTGGGGGCTTAGAGACTTGACTTGGCTCCTTTAGATTACTAATATTCTAGCCAGACAGAATTACTGACAGTTTCTAGCTGAAAGGATCCTTAGAGACACAACTCTTTCATTGTATAAACAATGTCCCTGACAGAAATAAGGCTCAAACTTAGTCCCTCTGATTGATTCAATTCCAGCTCAGTGCTAGATCAAAAAGCCTCTGAGGATGGAGAGATGGTTAAGAGAGGTGACTAAGAACTCAGCTGCTCTTCCCAAGGACCCAGGTTCAGTTCTCAGTACCCACATGGTGTCTCATAACTTTCTATAACTCTAGCCCCAGGGGATCTGATGCCCTTTCTGGCCTCTGTGGGCACTAAGCACATTCTGGTGCAGAGAAATAACATGCAGACAAAACAGCCATGCACATAAAATAAATAATACTTTAATTAACAAACAAATAAGGAATAATAAAACACTTCCAAACGTAGACACTGTACTCCATCAAAGCCCCGGCATTCTCACACGCCCTACTATGGGTCAGGCACGGCCCTGGTCTCTTGTGCCTGCCATTTGATTTCATTCTCACAGTAGCCATAGTTAAGATCGATTGTATCACAATGAGGACCCTAAGAGAGACATACATGGATCTAATATACATGGGAAGTAGTAAAAGACAAGATCTCCTGAGTAAATTGGGAGCATGGGCATCATGGGCGAGGGTTGAAGGGGAGGAGAAGAGGAAGAGAGGGGAGCAGAGAAAAATGTAGAGCTCAATAAAAATCAATAAAAAATGTAAATTGTATCCACATTAAACTTGAGCACACTGAAGACCTAGAGACTTTAAATCACTTTTTGAAAGCCTATAAGGATATAGACGTAGAGCTTGGATTGACAACAGCCAGGCTGACCACTAACATCATGACCTTTAATCTTTTTGGTTCATGACCTTCAGTTTCTAGCTCGTGTTTTATGTCCTGTTGGTTGAAGGGAGAGCAAAAAGGAGAGAATCAAACCATCAACCTTCCACAGTAAAGGAAGCACGGAGGCAGCCATCGTGTGGCCAGGCCTTTTCATCTGCTTCTCCACTCCCCTGGGACCATCCTGGGTGAAGGCCTGTGTGTGGCCAGGCTTTCCTTCTTAGTTAGACAGGAACCCAGGAGACATCTCTTAGCTCCAAGCTATTCTAAGCAAAATGAACAGGGAGAGAGAGAGAGAGAGAGAGAGAGAGAGAGAGAGAGAGAGAGAGAG
>LOJH01023752.1:0-13850 GCA_001685095.1 Ellobius talpinus | reverse complement strand
CACACACACACACACACACACACACACACACATTTTTGTCTACTTTTTGAGATCCTACAAAATAATACCAAGTATGAGTTTAGAACACTACCTAGTCATCTGTTCCTTCCCCATGTGGGTAAGGTGCAATATTCATTTCTTCTAAATGTTTAACAATTGTTATGTGGAAGCATTAAAGAAATCAAAGTAATTACTAAATATGAAAGCATCACTGAAAATGGGGAACTTGTAGCATGTGCAGCAAGAGAATTCTTCAGAAACGCAAAAGCTATTTGAAACAACAATGTACCTTAGGCAATTCAGTTTACTTTAGAATATTAATACTTTACAGATCCCACAAAAACTTTTAATAAGCCAACATTACCAACAGACTAAATTCTCCCAACGTGACACCAAATGAAAGTGGCCTTTCTGGATCAGTGACCTAGCAAAGAAGAAAGGGAACATTAAAACATGAGGTGGTGGGACCTTTAAAACACACAGCATCTCCCTGAAATGTGGTCAGCCCAGAACACATGTACATACAAACAATACCAAATGGATTGAGGGATAGTTTGTGTTTTTGTGTAACTAAAAATAAGAATTTAAAAAGAAGAGGTTGTTAATTTGAGACAAAGTGAGGGGAACACAGAAGGAGTTGGAGGAGGTGGGAGGGAAGGGTAGAGATTATGTAAGTATAGTATTTGCGTATGCAATTCTCAGAAAATAAAAAATTTAAATTAAAAATAAAATGTTAAGTTAATAATAAAAATAATAAATAGTCAGCAGCTAGACACATGTCTAGGAGGAAGTCACACAGCCCAAGGGACTTTCAAAAGAGGGAGAGGGGGCCCTGACAGTCATGTGTCCATCAGAGCATCACAACAGCGCCAATGCTGCTAACTCAGTATTTTCCCAGAGCTCTGATTTCCGACAACTAAGAAGCTCTGTAACTGTGACTGGTAGACTCCGATGTGTATCAGAATGTTCTTCACAGGCAGGTACAAGGAGGCATTACAGACGATTTCACCACTAAATGACTACTCCAACACCTCGGATTTTCATCTTTGGAAACCTGAACCAACTTTATAGCCTTTTACTTCCCTTGATGCTTCAAAACTGCCTGGAAAGGGAAAATCCTAGGTTTTGGATTTTGCTGGAGTTGTTTTTCTTGAGACAGGATCTCACCTGGCCTTAAACTTTCAATCCTCCTATCTCAGTCAGGCTTCAGAATCTTAGTACGTAATTTCCCAAGTCTATTACCTCAAATCTCCCAATGATAAACTGCTTTTCTATCTCTGAACTTTGATATGTGATATAGACAGTGTTTAGCCTGTGTCATGACATGCATGATGCCATTGCCTGAGACCGCTGTAAGAGGTTCAAAAGCCACAACTGTTTGCTTGTGATGGAGGCATGAATTACTAGAAAAGGAAGTGTAAATGTTGTTCTAAGCCATCCAAATGGAACTCCAGTCTTGTCACACGGACCCTTCTCAAACAGGAAGTACGTGTGCATGCTCGGGGGAGCTGGAAAGCACAAACAGCTTCACAAATTTTATTTGCAATTAATACACATAAATATTTAATTTATATAAATATATAAGGAGCTGTGCATGGTGGTGCACACTTGTAATCTCTGTACTCAGTAGAGAGAGGCAAGCAGCCATGCTGTTATATATAAAGTTTAGTGAAAGCTTGGGCTACATGAGATTTTGTCTCAAAAGAAAAAAAGAAGTGTACGTGTGTGTGTGTGTGTGTGTGTGTGTGTCTGTGTGAAGGGGTGGAGAGAGGGAGGGAGACAGGGAGAGGGAAATGATTCAGTCATCTTTTGATAACTACTTCAAAATAACTTCCAGCTATTTCAGACGGGCCTCTGATACAGCCCAACTCTACAGTGCTAAAAGACCATAATTCCCCAAGGTCCATTTCTTACATCCCATATTTCTGATATGCTTCTAGATAAAATAATTAAGGCAACCAGCCTGAAAGACATGTGATATAAGAACTGTTCACACATTTAAACTTTCTTCCTTTTAGGTTATTGTACTACATTTTGTCACAGGTGAAATGTGTCACAGATACCAGTCTAGATACGACTGAGTGGACTCCTATAGATCTCTGTACATTTCGTATTAAATAAAAAGAAGTCACATGACTTCCTAATTATATTTTCAGTGGTGAGAAGCTTAGATAGATTCAAACTGAGGTTCTCATTCAAAAGTATGTCACTAGGATATACAGAGTGCAATGCGATGTTTCCATAACTGGGTTTGCTGTGGAGGACTGGAACCTGGGTAATTCACCTCACACACTGATCATTTCCTATTTCTCATGACCATCAGCCAACTATGCGTTTGATGTTTTAGATACCAGATATAGATATATAGATTTGGATATCTGTGTGAGATCATGCAGTATTTTTCTCTGTGTATCTAGCTTATTTCAATTTTTGACAATCACCAGCTCCAGCCATGTTGATGTGGATGACAGAACTGCTTGTTTTCAGGCCAAAAAGTACCTCACTATGGAAATATACAGTATTTTTGCTATCTGTTCATCTGCCTACTGCATTTCAGCTGCCCCTGTATTGTGAACAACGCTGTGGATGTCTCTTCAAGATGTTTCAATTCAATTTATTTGGCCACATATCCAGAAATGGGTGGTGACTCTTATTGTATTCTTAATTTTAGATTTTGGGAGAAAGCACTCAAACTAGTTGTAGCATTTGCACCCATAGTGTAGCAATGCCCCATTTCTCTACCCAGCTTTAACAAGAACTCTTTCACTCCCATGATACACAGAGCACAATGCTTTCTGGTTTATTTTAACCAAGAACATTTGTCATCAAAGTTCACTCTAATTCCTCCAGAAAGCCAAAAGATGAAGTGAGGAGGAGAGTGCTGTGTTTTGTTTTGCTTTTCTCAATCTACAAGTATGTCTTATTGAATAGTGTTACACAGAGAACCCAGGAAAGGGAACTAAAACCCTGTCTAACAGAATGCTTCTAATCTAGTCAGATCTTACAGCAAATTAACAAGAGAATCTAAGCTGACTTGCATCAAGGCAGGCTTCAAAGCCACTGTGAGTGCTGAGGAGCAGTTCAGGACAACTCCAGGGACAGATAAGAAGCTGTAACTACTCTGGCTGCTGGTTGTCATTACCAACAGTCACTCCATCACCAATGTTTTGACAATATAAACATGAAATTCATTCCTTAGAGTTACATCATAACATGTACAACAAATAAACCACAAAGAACAGTTACGTGGTTTTTACATGTAGTGGTTTTACACTATATTTATTTATGTGATTAAGATTTATTTATGTATAGCCCAGCTAACACAGCCTCTTAGAAAAGGTCAAACACTGGCATATTTACAGGAGTGGCAATCTGAAATTTAAATTAGGTTCAAATAATCTGCAGACAAAATATCATAAGATACAGAATATCATAAAACACATTTAATGACCAACTTAAAATACGGAAATCACTTACGTCATCTTCATATTTAATGTGAATGTCTGTGATTTTCACTTGAACATTTTTTATTACTTGAGTAGCCAATTTTTCCAAAAATGTATCTTTTTTTGCTTCTTTGGGCTTATCTATGGAAACAGGAAAATAAGAGCTCAAGACTCACAGTTCTCACACACCTCAGAACCGACGGCCAAAGAGCGCAAACACCACTACGTAACAGAAACTGCAAGGTATTCTAGGGCCCCTTCTTAGGTTTATTTTAGAGTCTAACAGACAGTTCCAACTTAAAATTCAGGTTTATATTTAAGCTGCACTTTACTGTTCATTTTACCTTCCAAGACAGAATTCAAGGTGTACAAAAAGCACAGGGAGAACTGCGTGTACCTACCTTTGGAGCGATCAAGACCTTTAAAACGTTTCTTAAAATGTTTTTTGTGCTTTTTACGCTTACGTCCTTCTCAGTGGAAGCATTTTAGTGAGAAAAGGATAAAAGTCAAGTTAGCAGACAAGAGGACAGAAAAGAAAATAAGAGAATTCTTCCTGACATCAAAGCTCAGCGTCACCTCTGTCTACACTGACTGACCTACTACTTCAACACAAATACAATCTCACAAGCTTCCTTTACTAGATAAACACTCTGCAGTAAAGAACAACCTTTAATCTAGAGAATAACTTGGCAGGAACAATTATACAAAATATGGATAAAATGTATCCATTCACAATGGTGTTTTAATGTTTATAGCTACACATTTACAGTGTTACTTTAAATTTAATTTACCAAAATACTGGAAATGTAATGATGATGATCTAAAAGCGTCAGGGAAAGGTTTTGAGCAATGTGTGGCAGGGACAGAGGAATACAAATGGGATGGATGGGTTGAGTGTTGATGGCCTCTCTAGATGATACCCTTCACAAACAGAACTGTGCAATAGGCATGATTATAGCTCATAAAAGTATGAGGGCACAGGGCATAAAATGTATACTAAACAGTATATTCAACTAGCAGTCATCTCTTTAAACTGCATCCTTTTTTATTTGACATTTTCACATTAACCAACACCTTTCTTACCCAGTCTGTGAACATTCTACTCAACGAACAGCCAGGCATCAGCTGTGACCTAAACTGCCCCGACATGTTCCTGACTCTGCCCCCATCCTCACCTTCTGCTAAAGGACCTTCTGCATTGCTACTACATCCAAAATACTAGTTGAGCCCATCAATCCTGTTCAAAATCATTTAAAGGCTCTCTGCAGCCTGCCAAATAAAATCAAATGTGCCTGCATGACACAGGCCTGATCCCTGTTACTCCTGCCAGTCATGCATCATGGGAAACTGCAGAAATGTTAACTGTAATTATGAAACACACATAATAATGCCAATGCCTTCTGCCTCCCTACACATCATTCTGTAAACGAGCTGCCATCCTCAAACTCTTTACTGAGCAAACTTCTTGACGTTGCTATCTCGTGTTCAACACTCCTGCCATGTGACTCATTGCCTGTATGAAGCTTTGCAGAGCTCCTCTGAGCAGCTCAGGGCCTGTCCTCACACTAAAGTCTAATACACATCGCAGGCATTGTATCTGCAGTTATGCCTGATTCTCTTGCCAGTGAGCAAGAGGTTCCTATCCAGCAGGAGACTTCCAAGGACAGAGATTCATACCTAAGCAAAAAGTACATAATATTTGTCTGTTCAAATGAATTAAAACATCCACATGTAGACATTATAACAAAATACATAAATAAGAAATATATTTGTATATAATTGCAAACTATTTTGTTTTGTTGATATTTGCAAACTATTCTACCTTAAAAATTAAAATGTGAACTCAGATTACAAAAATAAACTAAAGTTTCCAGAAGAAAACACTTAGACACATAACAGAAGCTAGATAGCACAAACACCAACATTTTCTATCACAGTCACAGTTCCTGATTCCACTCCATAAATCAAACATACCAAAAGACAGAGTTCTCAAGAAACACCACGTGTAAAAAAATAAGAAAGTCAGTGCTGTTCAGAAGCCATTCCACTCACTGGCGTCTCCAGACCAAGCTGTTATCTCTCTAGCTACAAGACTGGTCTAGTCCCTGTTCTGTCTTTAATGTCAGTTCTTCTGAAACCATTTTAAATCTACAAGAGTGCTACATAGTGATGAAAGTTCCTAATAAATATAATGAAGAATAAATTTAAGATTATCAAATACTCTACAACAGTTCTCAAAACTTTGATCTCAGAAGCCTTTAATTCACATAAAACATAAGCAATCTGAAGAGATTGTAAGTAATGTAGGCTAGAATTGTTCATATTTATCATGCTGGAAATAAAAACAAACTATTTTCTTAATTCATTCAAAATAATATTAAACCATCACTTAATTACTTACAATTATGCACTATGTATATACATATATGTATACACATACATATATACACACAATTTAAAGTCACAGTGAGAAGAATCACATGATTTCTGATTTTTACAAATCCCCTTAATTTAGTAGGAGATGGCTGGATTCACATATCTGCTTCTGCCTTCAATCTACTGAAATACATTGTTCTGACTGAAGTACATGATGAAAATATGATTTCAAAGCAGATATGCAACAGGAAAAGAGAAGATGTTTTCATGGTCTTTTGTGTAATTATGGGGAATAGACCCAAGTTCAGTAAGTGGAGTTTCTCAAGTAGTTTTATAATCAGGCAAATTACAATCAGTGGGCCACCTCACAATCACGTGGGCCTCCCACACACCCGTGGCTCACCACCCACTGGTTATATGGAAATCATGCTGCAATGAGCAAGGTCGGGCTCCCTCAGGCTCAGTCTCATCACTGTCTAACACAAGAGGCACATCTGCTGGAATCATCATCAGTCTCGTAGGAAAGTCTGGCCATCCTGGGTGGCTGTTAAGCTCGAGGTGGCAAATGAGGGGTTCTTAAAATTCTAATGTTTCCTTAAAAGCACAATGTGCTACCACTCAAATATGCCAGTTCACTTTTGTGAAGTGGCTACACACTCAAACTTGAATGATAACAATCTGTCAGTCTTTCAAATAAAAAAATGGTTTTTGTCCATAAGAAGCAACTTCAGCTAACAACTCCCAACAACACCCAATCACCCCTGCAAACAACCTACCTCAGCATTCAGAAATGCTTCACACATGCATTCTCTTGTGTCCCACGAAACTTTAGAGACCTGCTCAAGAACTGATGTTTATTAAACTTAAAATTCCATTTTATCAAAAAAAGACTTTAAGCTATACTGGCACACTTTCTTTTGCTTTTGTAATGAGTGCACAGTAGCAAAGAACACAATGACTAGTGATACTGTGAGGTGTCCCGCCTTGAATCAGGCCATGACAACTGCTGAGTTACAAGCACTGCTTGTATGCCTGCACACAAATGTCAACTCCATGAAAAATTAAATGCTTTGATATCATTATGAAAATAGCTAGCTCTGCTTTTCTGAGAATCGCTGCTCTTAAGTGTAAAAAAATGGCATGAAATAAGGGAAGAATATGCACTTGGAAACTGAAAGGGGAAATGGTCATAAAGTACACATTCGCTCCCAGCTAAAGCAATGAAGCCGTCATCAAAGGAACCTTCTCACTGCACATGACCCTCACTTTATCCAAGGAGAAAGAAGATGAAGCAGTTTTAAGGCTTCCTGCATTGGGACTTCTGCTGGCTTTTAACAAGACCCAGTGTGGAACGTATTAGAATGGGTCACAAACATTCATTTATAACTTCCAGGCAGAGTCTTCCTAGAAAGACCAGAAAACACTGGCACCAGTGACAACAGAGAGCCAACTCGGTACAGCCTATAAAACTGCACAATGAGCCCTGTGATTACCCACCCATGCTGTCCTCTGTGTTGGGCAAAGTAACAAATTAACAGTCAGCCAAGGTTACTACCGTGATAGACTTGTAAAAAGAGAAATAATTTCAGGATAATTTCACATAATGCTGTGAATCTGCCATGCAAATTCTCCCCACTGTCAAAATGAACATATATGCTACAGAAGCTTCTATCTGCAAAAGAATTCTAACATAACACTTTAAAATTAAAATTTAATTAAATTTTAAAATTAAATTTTGAGATGCAGATACACTTACCATTTAGTCAAAGCAAATTTAAAATGTGATTAAATTAACATAAAAAACTCCTGAAGAGTAATATTTTATTCAAAAATATTAAAAATCATTGCTATATATCTGGTATAAGTCCTAGTGTACAAAAGGTTCCCTTCTAAATCCTACAGTAAACAGCCTTTAGTTTGCCTTTGTGAAGCTTCAGTTTTAACACACTGTAAGGGACAGCAGACTACAGAAGATTACACAATCAGGAAGGACCAGAGAAGAAATGCAGAGGTCCCGCCTTGAGGCCATGAACAAAGTACTACAATAAATAAATAATTCCATTTTATTGCTTCTTGCAAATTTGAAAATCTCCACTCTGATCAAGAGAGAGCAGTCAGGTGGAAAGCTCTACTACTGTCCTAGAACACTAAGGCCAAAGGGCAGTGCAAATTCTACTATCATCTGCAGATATGAGAGCTCGCTCCACAGGGGCAGTGAACTATGCTCGCTCACCCACGAAGACCAAGCTCTCAGCATGGAGTTTGCCAGAGGACACTCAAAGACTCAGTGAATGAGTGAATGGCTGCAGAGGGGAGGGGAAAGGAAGGGATGACGAGGGTGTGAACATGAATTACATTTCCATATTTCTCAAAGGATGGCACACCATCGAATGGACTCCACTAAAAGCTCAGGCATGTATAAGAACATCAATTTCATGAAGTATAATTAACCATGCGTACCCACCAGGCTTGACGTCTTTGTAAAGCAAGTTTTCCAAGCCATACATGAACTCCCCTGCGTGTGCGCCTGCATCCCACGGCAGCAGTAACCGAAACGCAAAGCATTATAAGACACCTTTAGTTCTGCATGGGAAATGCACCTAAACTTAGCTGCAAAGACTCAGAAACCACATGACAGGACAAGTGAAGAGCCAGCAACAGGAAAGCCACCCGCTCCGCTCCTAAGGAGACATCCCCAGTGACATCAGGCCCATTCTTTCAACATACAAACCTTATTTTCAGGTTAAAACAAAAATTCTACATCATGAAAACCGTAACAATCAAATAAAGTCAAGGCAGGTAAGTAGCAATGACAGCTCAGGTCTTACTGTAATTTTCATTTTCAAACAGAACAAAATGCTCTCTGGATTCTTTTCCTGCTTGTCATTTTATCCATTTTCATTGGATAGTGTCCATTCATTTTAAAGTCGGGTGAGAAAATCCCATCTTACTTTAGTGTGATGTGTCCCTTTCAGATAGTCCGCCCACACCCTTTACCCACTGGAGTCAATAACAGCCAGCTAGACAGCACCCTCTCCCATTCCCCTCCCAAATCAAGCATAGTCGGGACTGCAGGTTCAGGCTTTTAGAGGGAGGAAAACTTCTGAACTCCCTACTCCTCCACTGGCTAGAGGCTAAAGTTCACTTTTGCACTGGGTAACTATGAAATGAGTTTGGTCATAGTCAGTACTTTGATGAGTGTCTGGTAAATAATAAATAATAAATGACTGTTGTTGCTATTTTTGTTGCCATCTTCGTCATCAACCTATTATTCAAATCTCTTAAAACTGATCTCAACTTAGTTTCCCAACCTTATATGCAATTAGAATCTCTCAACCCTAAGGCCATTCGCCACCATGCTCTGTGCCTTTCTACCCCGTCTCCCCATGTCTAGTGTTCTTTCTCTCTCTTGCACACTCACAGAACCCACTAAAGCACAAAACTTCACACTGTCACCGCATTCTGAACTCTCCACACTCTACCTGGGCCTCTTTGATAGGACTTAACACTATCTCCTGTTCATCATTTAAAAAGTGTCTTATTTGTCCATTTGAAATGAACTGCTTGACATCAGAGGTCCATTTCCAATAACAAGAGAGCATAGTGGCACAAAATTACCCAGCAGGTAGCAGACAGAGCCTTCAAAATCCTAATTCTGAACCTCCTTAATATGGCATTTTGATTACCTATTGTTATGTGGTTGGTAGATTTGGGAGGCTGGGGATTTCTTAGAGGAAAGTTATTCCAGTTTAAGGGTGTGTGTGTGTGTGTGTGTGTGTGTGTGTGTGTTTGGCTTTTTGAGACAATTCTACAGTTGAGCAGGATGGCTTCAAACTCACCTGCCTCATCCTCCTGTGTGCTAGGATTACAGGTGTGAACTACTACTTCCAGATCTTAAATGTGATATTCTAAACCCAGACAAAGGAAATCTGAAGTGCAGCAGCATTCAGCCTCGAGTGGAACTTTCCGTCACGTTGACATTGCTGGACTAGATGTGTCCAGCAAACACAGGAGGAAATGAGAGAAGAAGAGGCAAGGAAACCATGGAGGAGCTGATTCAACCTAGAACTAAGAGGACTAAGAGGCTCAGCAAGACTGCATGTGGCAGAACCAAAAACATAAGCAAGTAGAAATTAAAACACTGTGAGTGCTGAAGATGAAGCTCGCTAGTAGAGTTCCTGCCTAGTGTGCAGGAGGTTGGGTTCATTTATCCAGCACTAAATAATAATCATAATAATAATGCAGAAAACAAAAACAAACAATTCAGAAAAAACTGCCAAGAAAAAAATAATAATAATGCATACATAGAGAGGACCAAAACAGGGATTAAAGCAGCTGGAAAGGGCCTGAAAAACCACCAATTCATGCGTGGAAAACTTGAGTGTGTTCACACAGCAGACTAAACAAGGAATGAAATGAAGTATTTACAAGAAAAACAAGGCTTCCAGAAGGAACTGTAATCACAGTCTGTCACTAGGTCTTTATACTGAACAGTTACCTTCACAGTGAGTCACAGGCTAAAACTCATGACCTATCCAGATTTTGAGAAGATGCAGAGGGCATCGCTCTGTGGCCTTTGGGGCTCGTGTCAACAGGAAAGACAGGGAGGGAATTAGAGTGAAAAGAAATAGCAAAATGCAAACTCCTAGACGACTATAACAAGAAGTCTGGGGTGGTCATACATGACAGTGTTAATACTCCTAAAACATAAACTGATCTCGAAGAAGAGGGTATGAAAGACAGCAAAGTGCACAGGGGACTGCCGTCTATCATCCTAAGTGTTATGGAGAAACACTGGATGCTTAAGTGTGTCTTGCAAAAATATCATTTTAAATATGGAAGTTAACATATGGGAAGCTGTGTATGATCGCCTTCCCAAGTACAGAAAGCCACTCCAGAGACATGAAAGGAGAAAAAGGTTATCTTTACAGCTAAGTAAGTTCTCTAAAATTAAAATAAAAAAAACTTCAGTTTTTATTCCAAACAATGGTAGCAGTATTTTACAAGGTTAGCTGTTTCAGAGCGGGTCAGCATAAAGGTTCTATCTTTGCTCTTATTATCTGCCCATGCAGGCCCGAGCATGCCCTCTCCTCATCTCCCCAAGTCGCTGCACAGGCAATTGTGCCACTGTGCTCTAAAATCCAGAGAGAGGGGAGGTAAGGCTGAAGAAAACATGATTACTAAGTAACTCCTCACTACGGTAAGATGTGAAGCATTTAAAGGATGTAGCAATCATTCACATGGGAAGCATCATAAGAAGCTGATGCATATCCAGGGAAATGAGGATAGAATATTTACAACACAGTCAAAAGGATTAAATGGATTTCTTCAGTTACAGGAAAATAATCTCTCAACATATTTCTCAATTACTAAATTCAACTATTTTACATTCAGAACTTATACATAAAAACCAAATTTGAAAACTGAATTTCACTTTCTGAATTTTATTTTTTCATATATTTTATTACATATGTGTATGTGTGAACAAGTGCCCATGCAGAAATCAGAGAACTTGAAGCAGTCAGCTCTCTATTTCCTCCATGTGGATCTGGGGAATCGAACTCAGCTTGTCAGGCTCGGTGGCATGTGCCTTTACCCCTGAGCTATCTCTCCAGGACCCATTTTCTGAATTTTAAATACATTCTAACAAATCCTAAAATTTATCACCCAAGAAGCTGCCATGTTTGCATTACATATAGACAGACCTAATGGAGATTTCACAAAAGGTAACATATTAATTACATATGTGATTATAAATATATAATGATGTATCAGTATGCCTAAATATGCCATTATGCCTTATATGTGTGCATGTATGTACACATGTATGTGTGCATATGCATAGAGACGTGGGGGTGTGCATGTGCATGTGAATTAAGAAAATGTATTTACTCTGAAAATTCTATAGAAAGAAATGAAACTCTAGTGCTCTCCAAGTATCACACCTCATTTTTATTGAACTATTTCTACATACTCTAATGAAACAAAACTGTTTATTAAAAATCGTACTGGACTTCCCTCAGAAAACCTCAGCATGCTTTATTTTGAAAAAAGAAGCAACACAAATAAAGAAAACTTTTCCTAAAGATGCAGATATTGAAGTATCAATGGAAAAATGACACTCTAAAGCAGAAAAGAGAAAAGTGAAACATTTTCTTCCACTACGGTAGGCTCTGTATTATAGCTGGCATTATTGACTTCTAATAAATTTCTGCATAAGAAAAACCTACTTCAGACAAAAAGGGATTAGAGTCAGGGATCAGGAACCTCCAGGAGCAGATATTGTTGCGACTATTTGAGGAGGGTCTCCTACGTTGCCCAGGCTAGCCCACACTACTGGGCCATGGGGTCTCCCACATTAACCTCCAGAGTAGCCAGAGTCAGAGTCCTCCAGAGTAGCCACACTCAGCTCAAGAAGTCATTTCTAAAAACACTTCTCACTGATTCATGTTACCAGGGCCACAGAAAGAGCCCTCCCTTGTGTGGAACTGTAATTCGGGTAATTTTTAAGTTAATATTGGCCTTGTCTTGTTCTGTTTCGTTTGTAGAAAAAAGAAATTTCATACACAGTGAAACAATAAAAATTCAAAAACATTGGCCTTATGTTGTCAGAGACTTCAAGTCTTCATCAGTGAAACCCATACACACACAGTCAGCCAATGACAGAAAGCTGCTGTGAGGTACTCAGTCAGATGGGAACACGGTCTGACTTCAGAGAGGTAGACGCGCTGGACTCTGGAGAGCCCCTCAGTCATCACACGACAGACTAGCAACGCTTTTCAGTTCATTCTGCTCTGGCGCTAGAAATCAGAGGCAAATCAAAATGTAACGTAATTATCAAATTTATCTTTTACAAAAACAAGTTTTTAAGGGTGTTAAAATGTTGAAACCTGAAGAAAAGACTTATTTTGGAAATCGTTTATCTTATGAAGAAATGGGGAAATAGGATCAGAGCAGCAGCGCCTCGCCACATCTGCACTGTGACAGCTTACCCTCGCCACCTCACAAAAACACAAGTGAAGATGAATGCAGCACATAAAATACACATATCTCAGTGTTATCAAAACACAGCTGCCACCAGGCAAAAGCAATCGATCTTCAATGTTGGTCAATAAAATATTTATAAGCAGTATTTTAAGATTTGAGAAGAAGATTCTTTGAAACTGGGCTTTAAAAAGTCTGTGAGAGAAGAATGGCGGTGGTGATGTACACCTTTAATCCCAGAACTTAGCAGGCAGAGGCAGGTGGGTCTCTGTGAGTTCAAGGCCAGCCTGATCTACAGCGTGAGTGCCAGGATAGCCAGGGCTACACAGAGAAACTCTGTCTTGAAAAAACAAAAAATCATAGGAAAAAAGAAGGCATGAAATGATAAGAATTATGTCAGTAATACAGGTATGTCTAGGTATTTAAAATAGACATATTCTACCTTTCTCTGCTGCTTTTTGAAGGGCTTCTTCAATTCGGGAAAGTTCTTTCTGCTTAATATCCTGCAAGGATTTTTCTTCTTTCTCCGCATCATACTTAATACCTAAAAACATACAATTAATTCTCACAAAAAGAAATAAAATCAGTCCACAAATGGAAAACTTCAACCTCGTCATAATTATATGGTAACACTATTTTTATAAGTCAAAAAACACTTCTGTAAAGATTAATCATATAAGAATTTACATTTTTACATAAAAATTACATTACAATGATGATATAAAAATCATTTTCACATAAATGATTCCTATTTCTTTATAAAGCATCACAAAGGGAAAAAAGGAAAGAAATTAGAAAGCAGAAGGTAGCTAAAAACAAAAAAAGACAGAAAAGGCTGGATAGATCACTTAAAAAAAGCAGGAGACACAAAAATATTATCAGAATACTCACTGCTACTGATTGAGTGGTAAAAAATGTATTATCTATAAAATAAGTAAGAGTGCTGGAGATAATGGTGCAGTGGTTCAGAGCATTTGCTGCTCTTGCAGAAGACAAAAGTTCAGTTCCTAGCACCCACATCAGGCAGCTCTCAACTCTAGTTCC
>LOJH01023751.1:0-19381 GCA_001685095.1 Ellobius talpinus | reverse complement strand
TGTTGACAACAACCAGGGCTACACATCCTGACCTAGGGTGTGGTTACTTGGTTCATTTGGCATTAAGATGGACCACATAGTTGGATCCACTCCACCCTGACCAATGGTCAGGAAATTCAAACATACTTCTGCTTCTTCTTTTGAAATAGGAGGTTTGACCTTGAGAGTAGCTGCCTTTAGGATACCTGGTCTAGGCTGGGTTCACTGCCTAGACAACAGAATGATAATGACTTGATGTCTCAAAGTATTGAAGCAAGTAACTGTTCTAGCTGTCCTTTGTATCATGCATGCTAAAGCAGTCTTTTGTCTTCTTCCCCCTGTGGTATTGGGGCATAAAAGTATATGGAAAATTAAACATGGGTGATTTCAGTATTCACTGGAACTCCCTCCCAGTACTATCCTATGTTTTCTATTTTATTATTTTTACTCACATTTTCGTGCCCTTTACTAACTCTTCCAATCCCCACACCCCTACCCTGGGAAGAAGTATTTTTGTCAAAGCTGGTCTCTGATAGAATTCATGCTCCATCGCATCTTCTTTGTTCCCGCCCCTGTAGATCTGAACAATGCCTTTCTAAAATGAATAAGTGGGTGCTCCTTCAGGGAGGAGACTGGCAAAGAAAAAGAACAGTAAGTTGGCCTTGACCACACTCCTCTGCAAGCTACCCTCATGAATCTGCCAACTGAGGCTGGCTGGAGAGAAGAGAACTACAAAGGAATCAGGCTCCAAACTCAACTGCTGGCAAGGGCCCCCATCCCTTCCCAGTGGTTAAACTTCTGCCATTGCTTAAGCTGAGGCTTAGGAATGGGCAACAGTGTGACTAAGAAGAGAAGGAGCCTGCAGATGCTGGAAAGGAAGAACAGATGAGGGGACCCAGCTCACCTGGTACCAGGGCAGAGGAACAAGGCTTAAAACTTAAGCTGAGCATCAACACCTAGGTTCTACACAGCTGGCACAGTGGCAAGGGGCAAGCATCTGAACTAACGGAGCTTTTGATTCCCAGGGAGCTTGGCTTTGAAGACAGATTTGAGATTAAACCCAGCTCTATCACTAAGTGGCCGGAGACACTGTCATTTGTCTTCTCCGAATCTGCCTTTTCTCCAGGGAAGAAGGATGGATGGATTAAGTGTCACACCCAATATACAACAGTTCTGCTTTCTACATCCATGGCTACCTTTGATTTTACTCAAAAGATGGGCCTGAAACCCTGGTGCTTGAGTTGTGACTTCCTTTTGGACATATGTAATTTCACTCATTAATCAACTAATATATGAAAAGTCCACTATATGCCAGATTATTCTATGTACTCAGGCTACACTGGGGAACAAGGATGAGAGAGGCTACCATCCTTGGAGAGCCTACATGCCAGCAGTACATAAACAAATTGCATATCTTAAAAGGTCCTCAAAGTTCCTAAAACTATGGCCCTTTAATACAGTTCCTCATGTTGTGGTGAGCCCCCCAACCATAAAATTATTTTTGTTGCTACCTCATAACTGTAATTTTGCTATTTTTATGAGCCGTACTGTAAATATTTTTGGAGATAGAGGTTTACCAAAGAAGTCATGACCTACAGGTTGAGGACCACTGTTTTAGACAGTGATAAACATCAGGGACAGAGGACCACAATCAGAGAACACTGTGGTTTTAAGGAGCGTTTTTAGGGTGTGGTTTACTGTGGGGACATTGATACAAAGCCTTGAAGGATGCAGTCAGATTAGGATTGATCCTGGGTTTAAGAAGAACTATAACAAAGTCAGGACCTGCCTAGGTCAAGATTTTAGTAGAAAAGTTTTGGAAGACAAAACTACAAAATGACAGTGTAGGGTTGGGGAGAGGAGCATCAGTTAGGCCCAGCATCAGGAGCTCTACAAAGGCTTTGTTTGTTGCTCTCCAGGAAGGCACACCATAAGATCCCAAGCAGATACATAATGTAACCTAAGACCATGCCAGCTGGGGCAGCAGAGAAAGGTCACAGGGAGCAGCGGAGACTAATTAGGCGAGCACTGCATTCTCCACGGAGATGATGGAACTGGACTGACATTGTGGAAATGGGGAGAGGGGTCAGACTCTGAATTTAAATCTTTCTTTGGTGTTCTGCATCCCACACTGGACTCATTTCAGTACCCCCTTTCCATTTCCCAAGGAGATATGGAAATAATAATCACGCGGAAATGTCTGGGGTAGTCCCTTCGATTTCAAATGCCTACAGAAGCCAAGCACAGATGCACACACACCTGTAACCCCAGCACTTAGGAGGAGGAGGCAGGAAGATCTGGAGTGCTAGCCAGCCTTAGCGCCACAGCCTCATGAAGTCAACCTAGGCTACATGAGACCCTGTCTCAAAAACAAAACTAAAGAAAGAAACAAACACAGAATGCTCACACACACAGAGGAATGTATGAAAAGACTCCTGCTATTAGAATTTCATTAGCCCCAAATGCTGTGAGTACCTGCATAGAATCCATGTCCGCACACCTGACTCACACAGAGACACACACACATACACATACAAACACACACACGCACACAGACATATGCACACACAGAGAGACAGAGACAGAGAGACAGATATGCATATAACATACCCACAGCATAACCTTTGTACCAAGACACACCCCAGCAGCCTGATTAACATACTTCTTTACCACATGACCATGAGTGACTTTACTTAACGTCCATAAGCCTTTGTTCCTCATGTACATATGGGGGTTATAAATTCTGATTATGAGAATCAAAGCACAGCCATACGAAGGCATAGTAGATAAAATAATTGCCACATAGTATAGTTTCAAAACACCTTCATTTTCTCTCCTGTGCTGAACTCCTGGGACTCACAGCCACCAGACCATGCAGACTTCAGAGGGACCCACTTGTGGACAACCATGAAGTGTCCCCATTCCTATTGTTGCTTTTACTATCCTGTTTACCATTAGGAAAAACAACTTCCTTTACCACACCCAGCTGGGACTATGTCACTGTGCTTCCTCTGGTCAATGTGATACCCTGGATTTGGAGACAGCTTCAGGAATAGGAGGAGCTGGGCCAGGGCCGAAAGGCCCATGGGAAAGGGTGTGCTGGTCCTGGGGACTGTGCAACCTGGGTGAACCCCTCGGGGAGGGAGTCAGAGTCAGGGTGACCAGGCATCCTGAATAAATTCATAGATCAGGAGACAGAGCTGGAAGTCAGATGGTTCCAGAAGCCAAGGCCTGACTGTCTCCCTAGGCCTGGGACTTGGAAACACTGCCTTGGCTGGATGCCATTCCTCATGCTGCCTGCTCTGTAAGGACACACAAAGGGCCATGCCTGACTCCTAACATTCAGCTCTCCCCAGGGCAGAGAGCCACGTGAGTAGAAGGAGAAGGGATGCTCTGGCACAGGAGCTAGAGCACAGAAGGGGGAAGAGAGAGGACAGCAGAAAAGCTAGGAACGCAGTTACGGAGGCCGTGCAAAGCTGGCCTTTGTTCCCCCCCATGGGATTCTGCACTGTCTTGTGTTTACAGCCTAACATTTGTTTAAGAAGCACCTCCAAAGGGGATGCTTAGAAGCTACATTGGCATGATACCTCCACTGCCACTCTGACCAGGACAACTCCAATTCATCTTCCATCAGGCTTTGAACCACAGGAGCCAATCAAAACCGCAACCAAGGAAAGGGTACTTGCTGTAGTACATCCCAGACAAGGATCCTAACCTATGTCCTGCCCAGGCAGACAAAATTCTACTTCTTCTAGCACAGAGTCTTTCTAAGGTAGGCTCCCTGGGCAAGCAGCATCAGCAACCCCCCCACGTTATCTTGGGTACTATCAACAATGTAAGGAGAACGACCGACCTGCAGTTTCATGCCTAAGGCAGACTGCTGAAGGGCACACAGGAGTGCAATCACTTAGGCCTTCTCCAGACTTCTAGACGGACTGAACCAAGGGGCACCAAGCAGTCAACTCATTTAAGTCCTGATCTTCCAGGTGAGAAGAGAGAGGCATGGGGGTGTGGCAGTTAGTTTTTGTTAATGTGTCACAAACCTCGACATACCTGGGAAGGGGGGATCTCAGTGGAGGAATTGCCTCCATCAGACTGGCCTGTGAGCCTGTCTGTGAGCCATCTTGATTGCTAATTAATGTAGGCGGGCGCAGTCCACTGTAGGGGGGCACCATTTCTAGGCAGGCAGGTCTGAGCTGTCTAAGAGAGGTAGCTGAGCTAGCCAGGAGAAGTAAGCCAATAATCAGCAATCCTCTGTGTGAGCTCTGCTTCAGTTCCTGCCTCTGGAGTTCCTGTCATGGCTTCCCTTGATGATGGAATAAAAGCTGCTGCGAGTCAAATAAACCCTTCCCTCTCCCTGGTTTCGTTTGGTCAGTGTTTTATCACAGCAGAGGAGCAAACTAGGAGAGAGAAGCTAGCTCCTGGGGAGGCAACAGAGCATGCTCCATTTGTTCTAAGGCTTTTGCAGGGAGGGAGAGTAGGTTGTGGTCCATTCCTAGCCCCTTGTGACTGTCAATACTGGTTGTTCATCTACAAAGGAAGACATCTTTTTCTCCTCAGTTCCTGGAAGGACCAGGAGCATCCATGCCTGCTTTGGAGAGGCTGAGCAGGAAGTCAAGCTTTATGGTCAGTGACTCTTGCTACCTTTGTCTCCACTTTCACTCAAAGTCACATGATTGACCAAGAGGAACAAGCATGGACTCAACTCCCACTCCCATGATGCTTCATCCTTAGTAACCTGGGCAGTCTTCCTCGGGACAGTGATACAGTCTCTAGCTGACCCTGGTTATCAAGGAGCATAGACAGAGAGCTATAGGACCTAGGGGCCAGGGCAGACCTTCTTAGGATCATGGCCTTTAAAGGTCTACCTGAGAGATCTTCTGGGGCTGTGCAGCCTCTTGTGGCCTGCACAATGAAGCCCAAGCACAGAGGGCATGGATCTAAAGCAGAACTATGATGTAAAGTGCTTGTCTTCCAGGCATAGAGTTCCAGAGAGAACTATACCTATCCCAGAGAGTCTTTCTTGTTTAGGCCTAGACACTGCCACTGCTACCGCTCCATGCAAATGTGCCAAACTCAAACACCTAACAAGGAAGGGCTCATTCCAGGCCTTGGAGTAACTATGTCCACTGTATTGCTTCAGTTCAAAATGGGGTAGGGATTGGGGGTGAGGGGTAAGAGGACAGGAAGAGTCAGGGGTTGAGACACTTGTCTTCTTCAGCTCCACCCTTATTTTCCAGACTGCTTCCCCCAAAGCCCCACCACGGCCTTCTCCACCCAGCGCCTGTTCGGAGGAAGCCCCAGATTGGTCCTATGTTAGTGTGAGTAATGACAAATGCTCAACTCATGTGCCAAGAAGCAAACTGCTGCTGCCACTTAACCATCCCAAGCACAATCCTCAGGAGGTGGCTGCAAACTTGCTGGGGAAAAGCCTGGACCAAGCAGAGAGCCAGAGTCAGGCCAACCTACTAGGAAGACAATTGAGAAAGATGAGGACGGAGTAATAAAATCCGAATTTGTAAGGAAATGCATTCCTGCATTTCTTGCTCATGGTGACCCTTGAACATCTCCCCATAATTCCCACCCAGTTCTACTGCTTCCTTCTTTCTTTCCCAATACTCCCTGCATTCCTCCCCCCACCCCCCTTCAGTATGTCTACTGTGTTCTCTGGCTTTGTGGAGAAGAAACACTGAATTAGGTATGGGGTCTGGATACTAACCTGATTCTGCTATCCAATAGCTGCTTCTTGAGGCTTAAACAAGGCACTCAGCATCTCCTGTTCTCAGTTTGCCCTGTTCTCAAATGGGGACCCCAATCCCATCACCAACAACTATCGAGAGAATGAAATGCTGAGGAGGGGATGCCCCTCCTTCACCCTCCCACTGGCCCACAGTGTGCATTCAGAATTGGGGACAACAGTTTGGCCCTCATGGCAATGGCCAAGCAAGTCACCCAAGAAGCTGGAGTTCCACACATGGTAGTTCCATCTTCAAAGACCCAAGCAGTCTGTGAAACTCTTGGGACCTTAGGGAAATCTGTCCAGCTAGGGACTATGGAGAGGACAAGGCACAGGCTATCAGCCACGGGTGGCAGGTACTCCATCTTCACACCCGTGGTTGCACATGCGCACATGTGTACAAACACACACACACACACACACACACACACACACGAGTACGTCACAGAGTCCCTCAACCTCCCTTGTGTCTTAGGCAAGTGAGAAACCGGAACAGAAGTTCTAAGAAAAGACACAGGAGAAGGAAGGGCAAGGCCGCCAGGATTCAGTCCCTGTCACAGTGGGTGGCTCCCAGAAGGTGGCTCTCTGGGCAGCAGAGTAGTGTTGTGCTTGAGTCTTGCAGACACATGCATGGGACCATGGAGAGAGAGGTCAACCTGTGGCCAACAGGTTCCCTGTCCCCACCCACTGGGGAGGGAAATGGCAGTGCCAAGACAGAGGAACCTCTCATTAGCTGACTGAGAGGCTCTTCCCCAGCAGACATCCAGCAGCCTCTGCCAGAACAAGGATGTACCTAAAGCCAGGCCCTTGAAGCCCAAGTAAACACATCCCGCCTGCTCCTTCCTGCCCTGCCTTCCTCTGGAGCCCTTCCTTTTGTTTTCCTGCAGTTTCCAAAGCACCTAGGTAATCACCATCTGGGCCAACAAAGGAAAGGAAGACAGCTAGGCAGGGGAAGTGTGAACTGATCAACCCCTGTCCCAATAGTCATCATGCAGTAGGGGACAACCCCCAAACACACACCGGGCATCACTGTTCAACCTAGAGGCCACCTGATGTGAGTACCACAGAGCTAAAAGGACACTTGGAAGGGTCACTTCAAGCCAGTTCCCAAAGCAATCACACTAGGCAGCCTAAACAATGACCAAAGTTAAATATTTTCCACCCACATTAATCAGCTCAATGATTCCTTAATGACTTCCTAAGAAATGTGTGAAGAGAAAGCCTGTGTTTGTTTTGATTCAGTTGGTCTTTTTCACCCTTGGGTTAAGGACCTCATTGTCTCCCAGGGGCAAGAAGCAGCCTGGAGTTTTAGGAAGGAGGAAGCAATACACTGTGGATGGGGCTGGTGCCTTGCAGGTCAAGAGTACTGGTGTCCCTGTCAATTTCATCATCCACCTAAGATGGAGAGATAACCTTAATTGCTGCCTGCCTAAATCACAGGGTGCTTGTGTGGTTTTGGGGGTTGGCACCACCCTGTGCCCTGCCTGGTCCTCCTTGGAAGGTACAAAACTCCAGTGATCTTCATGCAGCTGGGAAAATAGTGGGTCTCTCTCAAGCCGCAGCAACACAATAAAGGGAACAGCATGCATCTGAATTCTCAGAACTGAGCCCGGGAACTGTAATCTACTTTAGTGTGAAAAGGCAGGCAAAATTTGTCTTTCTAAAACAAAATAGCAACATCACACCCTTAAAATAGAAAAAGCCACATCGAATGCTGTGTTTCAGACACAGGAAGCCTGGCTCCCACTTGTCCCATGAATCTGGATTGTCATTCTAGGCTGTCCTTCGCTGCTGTGCCCGAGTTCACCTCCATAAAACTCCATGAAAGAGGGGGACACCAGAACATGACTCACCCAGCTGCAGGCCTTGAGAGCGGATTGGGGGTGCACAGTGCTCTGATAGTGTCCATTCCTCCAGAAATCCCTAAGTGAAGGGCTACCGAGGAGGCAGGGAGCTCTCACCTGTGGCCAGTGTTAGGCGGTGCTTAGCCCTGCCTCCTCTGCGTTGCACACACATCGCCTGGGCAGCCAAGAGAACAGACGTGAGTAACTGACAACCTGAGTGTCGTGTCTCAGTTGCAGTGATCTATTCTCAAAAGCCCCCACCCTCACCCCAACGCCCCACACAACCACCACTCTCAACCAGAATGCCGGAATGGGAGGACTTAAGAGACCAGCATGCACTTAGAAAGCTCTAAAAGTGCCCACGTTAATCAGTATCTGGGCCTGGACCCTTAGCTATAACCCCAAGATGCAAAGCACAGCAAAAACACAGATAAGACAAATCTCTCACACTGCAGGAAAACTGTCGAAAGTCCATCGCTGAATGGGAAATAACCCTCAAAGGGATGGGCTATTTGGAGGTGGTGAAATCTTTGGGATGGGGGACCTAGTGTGAAGTATTTTGGTCACCGAAGGTGTGTCTCTGAAGTAGACAGCTAAAACAAACCTTCCTCTCGAAAGCCAACTATCTTGAGTAATTCATTCTGGTACCAGCAAGCTGACAAACACACCCTTTAAAAAGAAAATAACCATATGGATCAGACAAGCCTAATGTCAAACGCTGGGTTTAAAATGATTTTGCTGAACTTCAGTCAGTTGTGGAGTCGTCCTTCACAACTGTTCACCAGCAGCAGTGTGGGTATAAACAGGCAGTCAGTCGTGCATACACACACACACACACACACACACACACACGAACCTGCATATGGGTGTGTGTGGACACGTTATACATTACACACCTAAGCACAGGCACACATGCTCACACACTCTCCTCCCAACTCTGCCGCAGGGTCAACAGTCTGACCTGGAAACCTTAACAGCTAATGGAAAAGGCGGGGGAGACAGCAGAGACCAGAAAGTTCCCAGGGGGAAGAAGGAGAAAGGGCTCCCTGGGATGAGTTTGACTCAGGGCAGAGATGGGCAAAAGCGAAAAGACCATCAACAGTCTTCAAAGGAAGTCAGTAAGCAGTGGCTGGGCCTTACTGGCTCCCATACACACAAAATGAGGCCAGTCTCCAGCTGGTTAAAAATGGATTAATCTGACTAGAGAGTTTTAAATTTGGATTCACTGCCCACTTAACCAATGCATGGGGGGGGAAGAAAAGAAAAAGAAAAAATAAACTTAAATCTTGTCCTCATAGTTCTCTTGCCAAAGTGGCCCAGAATCTGCCAAGCACTAAAATGAGGTTTTGATGACAGGCATGTATGCATCAGTGGGAGAATGATCAGATGATCAATAAATGCCTATAGCTAAGCCCCACCCTGAAGACATGGAAATGGGAGGAATTTGATGCATTCTGGACATCAGATAGCTTCAGTGAAGACACAACATTTAGGTGTACAAAACAGCAACGGATTGACCAGGGGTGAGATTCACAGTAAGTTGTTTGGCAAACGCTGTTACTGGTGCAGATGTTCAGAAACGGGATCGGTTACTGGAGGTAGATAAAGGATGTCCTTCGTCTGGCATACGAAGGAAGCAAGATTTGGATGAACACAAAGAAGCACATAATTGCTCAACGCCTGTTCCCTTATCCATCTGTTTGGCCCATTATCCAGATGGGGCTATAGGTGAGATTAAAAAAATAATAATAATAACTATTTCATGTCACTTCTAGGCTGACTATCCCTGCTAATTTTCTTATTCTCTTTACTCCATAGCCAACTATCAGTTACTTTTTGAGAAAGATAAGAAGTCAGGGAGAAAGAGAGAGTGCTAAAGGAACTTGTATTTCTGAGCCGTTCTGATAGAGCCATGAAAGCCCCACTCATGAAATACGATATGGTTCTCAGCTGACCCTTCCCAAACCATCCCCCATGGGACGCGCGCAGACCGTGTCATTTGGAGTCAATCAGATGTCACTGGAGATAATGAGAGTCAGACCAGGCTAGGGCACAGGAAGAAAGCATTCCCGAAGTGCACAGCTCGTGATGCAGCAGCCTGCCGAGGCTCTTTGTTGCTCTGACTTCCTTCCACTACCAGAATTGTCAAACTGCCTGTGAGGTCACGTCCACCCACTGGGAAACATCTGGCTGAGAAAGGTGTGGAAAGCTGGGCCTCCTCCAGGTTCCTTCTCCGTGATCTTGGGCATCTGGGTTTGGGTAACTATCTACAAGGCCTGGCCAACAATTTTGCTGCTCACCAGGGCACTGATGTGCGACAGCCAACAAACAGTGCCTCTCCAGAACCTTCCTGAGACCCAGCTCTTATAGTGCTAATTTCTCTGCTTCGAATCGGGCTCTTTGGATCTATTCTTCCCACAGAAGTTTCCTGCCACATGATGTTCTAGTTTCCATGAGCTGGTGATAGACTTCATACTATGATGTTTAAAGAGAGAGAAAAGTCTCTATCTGTACAGCATGGCACATGCCTGGAATCCCAACACTTGGGAGCCACAAACAAGAGGACTGGCGCAAGTTCCAGACTAGGCCAGGCTACATAACAAAGCAATCAACCAATCAAAAATTGCACATAAAAAATCCCTCCTAAAAAGAAAGCCTTAAATCTTCTGCCGGTAAAACCATCCGCCTAAGGAATCTACACCTGGACCCTTCCCCGTGATCACCTACACAGCACAGTAACAACAAAGCCAGAGATGCCGGGATGAGAGCCAAGACAAATGCTTTGTAAACCCATCCATTTGACCCGCAATAACCTTTAGATATGGCTAGAGGGGGGAAAGTGCCCCACAGTGGATTTCTGGTTATCATTCTGTATGGAATAGAGTTAAAGAGTACAAGAGCTATACCAGTGTTTAAGTTCTTTCTCCAGCCTGAGCTGCGCTGACTGCATGTTCTTGTCCTAAATAAACACACTGAGGATGAATGAGAAGAAAGATCCAAGGGTTTGGATAAGCAAAATAAGGATGCTGAGACAATGCGTTTTGCTAAAATACACACTCTTCTGAATTCTGAAAGAGCTTGAAATTGCTCAGTAAGAAATTGGCTACATTGCTGTGTAGACTTTCTGCTTTTGTAAAAACAGTTACAAAGAACACGGGTGGCTCCAACTAAGGACTTGGGCCTTCCTTTCTTCCAGAAAGAGAGGATTACTTGAGAAAACTATCATCTCTCTCCATCTTATTTTCCTAATTATTCATGCAATTCCCTTTAAATTGAAAAGTACATGTGCATGGCAAGCAAAGTAGACACAGTAGTGTGCTTCCCGCAGGCTCTACACTCGGCTTTTGTGACAGTTAAGATTGGAGTAGAAGTGGAAAAGATACCTGTGATGTGTGACTCAAGAAGCCCAAGAAAACTTGTTCACTGCAACCGAAAAGTACCCTGACCCATTAGGCTGCATAAGGGCCTGTGATTTAATATGGACTCAGTCCCCAAGTTTAATATTGGAGTGGGGCCATGTTTCCATTGACTTGTTACGGTATTGTGATTTGCCACAATTCCTTTCTACCTCTCTCTGGGTCTCTGGTAATTCTCTAGAAATATTTCAAGACACTACCCAAAGTAAAGCAGTAGGAGCTGAGACTAGAAGGAAGAATGGGACCAACCTGAAAATGCACTTTGATCTCTTAACTCCAATGAGAAAGTCCAAGGTTGGTTGGCTTCTTGCTAAAGTCTTCATTCAGAATTGATGGTATTCTGCCCAGCCTTCGGAACGGGACTGGAATCAGAACATGTGTTTTCAGCTAGCAAACAACTTATTCTTTTCCTTTGGCTGATTATCCTTGCCTGGAGTTTGGGGTGAATGGAAGACTTAGCTGACAATGGCGTCTACAAACCTCACTTCTGTATGTCGCAGCTCAAGACTTCAAATTCCTATAAACATGGGTACAGTCTGGGCACAGCCAGCACCACAAGGAAACTGCTGTGTTTGCCAGAGTATCTTCCCAGTCTTCTGCATCTAACTTTCCCAGTTGTTGCCAGGAGGTAGAGGCGGGGGGGGCTCAGGTTGGAACCAACCCCTGGAACTGCAAGTTCATTGAAATAAGGTTCTTAGTTCTTTCAGCAACTTCCAGTTACCCACCATCATTCCATTTCCCAGGCTTAAGTAGGGCCTTCTGGAAGACGCAGAATATGGGAGGTATCCAGAAGAGGGGAAAATCCCCTTCTGTGCATTAATGTTTTAAAAGGCAAACTCTGCCAAGAGCCAGGTTCTGGGAAGGAGTTGTAAGGGAGCCCAGGATCCAATTGGGTGGCCTCATCTTTGAGAGTGGGACGTCGGGGTCAAGGGTCCAAAGTTGTGTTTCGAGCATCATCAGAACTTCAGCCAAGATACTTGACATTTTTCATAAACCCCTCCCCCCACCAAATAAAAGGGAAAGGAAAAGAGGAAGAAAGAAGTGAGTGAGGATGGCAGTGGCTTGAAGAGAACCCTGTTTATTGGATGAAGACTTCTGGAAGCAGCCCACCAGAGGAAGTGCAGCGGCTCATACCAGCCTTCTGGGGAGAAGTTCACAGGCAGTGACCCTCAGCTCTGCTACATCACGAGGTTTAAATGAAGCATCCCCTGAGGTCCACCACACCTCATGTCTGTAACTCAACATGAATACCCTCTGGCTGTACCCACCTTTCAATAAGCATTATGTTTTGTTTTGTTGTTAAGAAAATTTCTTCAAAAACTCTGCTTTCTCAACTTATTCATCATGAGGCATCCCCCCTTTAAAAACTAAAAAGGAAAGCAAACAGAGAAGAATTAAGTAAAAACTAATTAGAAACATGTGGGTATATTTCTCTTAACGTTTCTCCAGAATATATGAAGAGTAAGGGCTTTTCCTCCATCTAGGCTTGAAGAAAGCAGACCCTGTGAGTGGTGGGGGTGGGCCTAAAGGGCTGGCCAAAGGCCAGAGCCACAGGGAAAAAGGGTGTGGCTCCAGTGGGACTCAGGCTCCTCATCGTGTCTGCTCCTCATGGCGACAGACATCTGAGAGATGCCAAAGGTTCCTTCATCTCCAAGGCATTCAAGACAGATAATGAGGCAAGAAAGAAGCAAATCACAAAAATTCTAAAGTGAGAAATTGTAAGTCTTTATATATGTGTTGATCTTAACGTTGATTTAAAATAAATAGCATAATTTATTCCAAAGCGCTGAATACCACTTTCCACTCCTAAGACAACCTTTACATTAAGCTTCTGGCACAGAAGTAACTACTTAATCTTACTTCTGGATTGCTTACTCACCGAAGAAATGGTCTCAACTTTGTAAAAGAGTTGGGAAAAAAGCAGAGAAACTTACAGAGTTGAGATCTGCTGTTACCTTCCCACTTCCACTCTGTCACAGGTTTGAGTTCACTTGGTAGGTGTGGCGGTCAGGCCTCCCCACTTCCACACATCTGAGATGTAGACAGAAACTTTCATGCGATTAAATACACATGGGCCATGCTCAAAGACTGAACTCTGGTTGCAACAGAAACCAGTTAGAAGATTAATTCGGTAATTGCTTAATCAATTTATCCTTAATTAAGGCCCTACTTTGGCCTTAATTGTCTGCCATAAGACGTCTTCCTTTGAACTAAAATCTTCTGCCTTCATTTCGAGGCTTTTAGTAAAACATGCATTTGAATTTCCTCAGATAAGTTAGGGTCTCACCCATCTTGTGTCAGACAGATGTACCTTAAGTGGAGCCAATATTTCCATTGTCCTGGGCAGATTCTGAAACTCTCCTGACGGTCTGTATGCTAAAGGCTTGGTCCTTTGTGTGTCATTCTTAGCAATGGAAAAGCTCTATCGCAGGGATACTGGGAGCTTCTTAGGTCACTGGGTTGTCCCTTGAATGGGATTGTGGGGCCCTAGATCTCTCCTTGCTCATGTAATGTGCAGGCCACAGGACAACCTTGGGTGTTGTTCCTCCAGTGCTGTGCACCATTTGTTTGAGACAAGGTTTCTCACTGCTTGGCACTCAACACACAGGGCAGGATGGCTGGCCATGAGCCCAGGAATCCCCCTGTCTCTACCTCCCAAGGGCTGGGATTGCAAGCAACCATCACCATGTCCTATATGGATTTTTGTTAACTTTGGTTCTGGGCGATCACAGTCTGTCCCTCATTACTTGTAAGGGAAATGCTTTATTAAGCTACCTGCCCAGCCCCAGCTTGAGACTTCAACAGGTGTGTGAAGTTTTCTCTCTACCACGAAAGGGATCCAAGACCTGCTCTTTCCCCAACTGAATTCAACTACATGTTTCCCCAGATCTTTCCTAACTCCAGGACTCACTGAGTCTGGGCAGAAGAAAGAGAAAGAAAGGAGGAAACCTAGTACCAGAAGCCCTGGGAAGGTATTCTTCCAGTAGCATCCAGGGAGCCCTCTTCACACTGGTTACTGCAGCATCCCATGTTGAGGCCTTATGAGAGAAGTCAGCAAGGGCTGGGGCTGTTTGGAGAAAATATTCCAGGAGAGAGAGTGATGGACTAAGCAAGCCTACATTATTTCCCAACCTCTGCTGGACAACAGCAGGTCTGGGTTTGGCTGGTGTTGTGAGGATGTTATGAGGTCATTTCAGCCTTTCCCATCAGTGCAAACTTGGCCTCAGTTGCCCAGCAGAGAGGTCCCTGCAAAGATTTTGCTAAAAGGCCCAAGGCAAAATCATTTAAGATCTGCTCTGGATTAAATAAAAAAAATGTCCATTCAAAGATACAAAAACCACTCTGGGCATTATAGTCTTGGAACCCCCAACAGTATAGAGGGTCCCCAATCTAATCTTGCCACTTTTTCATGTGTAAATTGGACTCATAGGTGTCTTGTAGGCTGCTGGATAGAACAAATAACCAAGTGTGCTTAATAACTGCTCAGTGCAGCACCTGGCACCAAATGAGGGCTCAGTGGGTGACATCTATGAGACAGACAGAATAGCTAGAACTACCATGCAGCTCCAAGTGTGCTGACCAAGGGCACAACCACACACAGTGACTCTCATAGACAGCCCCATCATTCCCTTTGCAGGTCACTCCGAAGATACAGGAGTTAAGCAGGAGCCTTCAAAAGCAACATAGAATAAAAAAGAACCCTGGTGTGTGAGAGGGGAATTCCCTCCAAGCCCATGGGACTGCAACCTTGTAGCTGCCCAGATCACCCAACACCATTCCCCAGTGACAAAGGTCAACTGGAAACAAAAACAGACTGAATGGGGACAAAGGCAGGAATTTGGGTGTAAATCTGAACACCATTCAATTGGTCACCAGCTTTTCCAACACACTGGAGCCAATGTGGCAGGACCCCCAGATTACACAATCTCTTCCAACAGAAATAAATGTAAACTCATCCTAGTGACCAAAGGTAAAAGGAGTCTCAAATCCTTCGGAGTCCTCTTCCTCTTCCTCCTCTTCTTTCTTTTTTTTTACCCCCTCCATTGATGAGACTTTAAATCTTAACCTATTTTTACAGCATTTTTGATATGGCAAAGCACAACGGTATCCGGCAGCTATTCCCCACACTGAGAAGCACACACCATTCCGAGGACCCAAGTAAGAGGTCAGCTAGCAAGCTGGAAGTTCAGCTAACCCTGACCCTCCCAGATGCCTGATGTACAGGTCTCCAGATGAGAAACAGGAACTTGCTGGGTGGTCCTGAAAGGAAGGCAGACTTTGAAAACAGGGAGACCTGGACTCGACTTTTATGATTCTTGGAAAGGACTTATGGGTTGTAGACAGCCCTCATTGTCTGCAGGAGGAAGGGTACAAAAACCATGACCCTGGGACAGAACATGGCAGCCTGTAGCCCAGCAGGGAAGGTCTGAAATCAGACAGGGAGGTACTTATCTCATGTAAGAGGCCAGGAGCTTGTTGGGAGCCAAGAGAGGTTTGGAACAACATCCCAACCACCACGGAGAGATGAGAGGAGGGAGGAGCAGGACACAAGAGGAGAGGCTAGAGTCTCCCTGGGCTCCGGCATCAGCATATATCTACACCCCCCAGACCCTGTAACAAATACAGAAACCAGCACATGTCTCTGGAAGCTGTGTGAATAGGCCAGATAGCACACTGATGAAGAGCTTGGGAACAGAGGAAATGCTGTCAACTGTGAAAGACAGTTATTGGTATAAGGAATAGTTAGTGCAAAGCCACTTGCTGGCATGTGTTCTTTCATGATTACTCTTTTTACAAACTTAGACTTCAAATTACTTTAAACTTTTCAGGGACCAGAATGGTTGATTTAGTGTCTCAATGAACATGGGTCAAAGATTCACACTCTACACAGCACTGGTGACTAAGACATGGCCAGATCTGACATCGGACATGTGTTTCTTTTTTGCCTTTGAATATCAAGATGCTAAGCATCCCACGTTCAATATCAAGACATAGGAATTATACATCACAAGGCATGGATTCACATCTTTTAGCTAAGCATTATGTCCAGCAAGGTTCTCTCCCCTTACAAATCTATTCCTTACAGGAATATGTTTCCTGTGCATTCTTCTAGAAAATTCTTCTGACTCATTTTCCATCAAGCCAGAGCCCCCAGATTCCAGATCTCGCCAGCTCAGCAGCCATCTGAATTAGCTTCAGTGTGTCATACATACCTCCATGTCTGACCCTCTATGCTTCTAAAGGCTTTGTGGTGGATGTGTCTTTAATGCCAATAAGTCCTTTAAGTCAGTTCGCACATTGAAAAATTATTGTAAAAAAAAGAAAGAAATTTTGACTTTCCTTAGGAGTAGAATTTCCCTTTATAAGGTGATCTGTAAAATAAACTTGGAATTCATTTCATCCCTGCTGCCAACACGTGCAGACAAAATCCAGTGTTGAACAAGGCCAGTGGAATTAGATGCTTTTCTCATTCTTTCTTTCATCCATTTTTTCACAGGTTCAGTTTTCCATGTGTTGGCTTTAATGTACAAAGTGGCTCTCAGCAAGGTACATCCATCCTTAGACAGAAGGAAGCCAAGGTCCACATAAGAGCCGAACATTCTCCTTCCAGTGTATTTACCATTCACAAGCTGCCTCTTTCAAGAAGCCTTCCCAGATCACCTCTCCTTGGATGCCAGTCACTGAATCTCATCTCTACACAAGTATTACTCCTCCTAATTGGTTGCAGGGGTGCTGCCAGCCTTTGGGACCTCCAAAAGATCTAAAAAGTCACACTGTAGAGACTCAAAGAGTAGTTAGTGCTTGTTAGATGGCCTCGGACAGGAACTGTGAAGATGCCTAACCCAGGAGTTCCCGAAGAAATCCTTCTGCTCCTCTCAAAGCTATGAAGGAGCTCGGGCTCAGACTTCGGAGGAAGATCCTCACAGAAGCCCTCCACAGCCCAAAGAGCTATTTCTGTCTTACTCTTGAGATCATAATCAAGGCGCCTCTATGTTTGAAGCAAAGGAGGCACCTTGGTTATGGAATCAAATAACTAACATTTTATATAAAAACGAAGAGCCCTGTCGAGGCGGTGCTGCTTGCTACACTGAGGAACCGCTAACCCTTCCCTGTTCCTCTTGTCCTCTTTCCTTCAGTAGCTCAAGGGGAGGTCTTTTTAAGTATCCCCAAGGCTGGGCAGTAGAGGAAGCCTCACGGTGCAAGTTAGCCACCCAGCTATTCCCAACCCCACTCTTACATGGGTAAATCAGAGCCATGTGGCTGGCTTCTTTTCTGACACATGTCAGCTCCTCTCTTGGGCTCCCCACCCCCTCAGCCTAATATGCTCCTTCTGCACAGAACCTGGGACAGGCTGCCCTTCACAGTGGAACTGCTCTTGGCATAGTAAATGATGGCCCCCACAGCCCACTGGTTTGCCACAGATCAGCACTGCCTTGCCCTGGTGGGTTTTCTTCCCATGTGGATGTAGAACAGAGATTTGAAACAGAGGATGGGGGCACAGAGAAAGTGCCATGGCACAACGAGGAGAGGAGAGCTTAGAAAGTCCTGCTCAAACCAAAGAATATACTACTTTCTCATTTCAGCAGCATGTGGGAGGGATGGCGTGTCTTCCATCTCAAAAGGCATGAACTCTGAGGGACAAAGATTGACATGTGGACATCCATAGCAAGCTTATTCTAAACACCCTCAGAAAGCAACCATCCAGAGGCTAATGAACTGGTTGCTAGGGTACACTATTCTCACTACAGCAGATGATGGCACCACCACTAGAAGGACACACAACATGACATGGATGAATCTTAAAGACAGCTAAGCCAGCCAGGCACAATCACACCACAGATGATTTCATTCCTGGAGAATATCAAGGAACAGGCAGCTGGGGTGGAGAGACGAATGGCGAAGGATTGCTACTGGGTATGGGTTCCTCCTTGAGATGACAAACATGTCCTAGCGTTGAAGTAACAGTTGCATAGATGTGACAGCATTTAAAGGCACCAAATGGTACACTTTAAATGGTGAATTCTATATTATACCTCAATAAGGTAATGCGCTATGTTGTCAAGAATGGGGGATGCGGGTGGGGCAGCGATGGCTGTGCTGGGTTTAAATGGTAACCTCACCAACATACTAACAATGGAATCCCCAAGCGCGCTAATGGTTTTACGGCATGGGATTGTCAGGGTGTAATTAGGAATAGATGAGAGCTGACGCCTGTGTTGGCATTAACAGTTACAGCTGAAGAGGGAAAGGGACCACTTGGTGTCTTGCTGCCTCACCACAAGAGGCCCACATGTTAACAGGCAGAGCGCAGGCCCTAACCAGAGACTAAGCATGTGATCATGCTCCTGGACTTGCAGGGCTCCACACTCTGAGCCAGATGAGCTTCTAGCCTTTGTATATTATTTAACCTCAGGTGTTCTGTTATGGAAACAGAAAATGGGCTAAGACACTGGCTTAGATCAGAAGAACGATGTAAAAACGAAACTAGCCTCTCCCTTAGAATCCCGTAAAACTCCCCACTGGCCCAACTACAAGAAGATCTTAAATATTTGCCCTTCAGGAACTAGACTGAATGTAGAATTAGTCCACTGTCATTTGCTGCCACGTCTCCTGAGGTTCCACTAGGCACAGCCATAGCCACGCCCTCCTCTCTTTTTCTTGGAACCGCTCTCGCCCACATCCATCTTGTGAGATCTGACCCCACCCCTTCCCCAGCTTATTTCATCACTTTGTTTCATCCTGACTCCCCACAAGAGGCCCAAGGCCTTCAGGTACAGGACCTCCATAATGTAGGGAGGAAAAGACTGAGGCTCAAAGATGCTGCCTGGCTTACTACCGGCATGGCAGAATGTCCTGAGTACCTATGGGAGTCCACAGAGTGTTCCAGACCTATCATCATGGAGCCTACAAAACTAATTACATTCTAGCAGGAAGAAGTGGGGGAATCCCACACAAATCAAGGGATGCACATTGCTGCTGTGTGGTGGCCGGGGAGTACACCTTCCTCAGATTGGGGGTCAGCAAAGGCTTTCCGCATGGGGCGTCATTTGAAAAGAACCCTGAAATGTGGGGGGCAAGGAGCCGGTGGACATCCTAAGGAAGACTGCTCTAGGTGTTGCGCTGACAGTCACAGGCCCAGGGGCAGTGCCATGCAGGGAACTCGCTCACTGTATGGCTATGGGTATGCATAATTGTCATTCCTATTTTACAGGTGGAAAAAAGAGAGACACGGGAAAGTTAGGTGATAGAACCTAAGGTTGCCCAATGCCTATGTGCAGCAGCCAGGACAGTCAGGCAGCTGCTCCTCTCGACCACAGCCTACCCAGCCTCCACTTGTACCCAGGACATTCTCCACTCGTCTCCTCTCTGTCCATTGGCACAGCTTACTGGGTCTGTCTTTCCCC